>PVJH01002902.1:0-155635 GCA_004026705.1 Nesogale talazaci
ACACAAAGCAAACAAGCTTATACAAAAGGGTAAAATATAAACTAAACATAAATGCCAGGAACAGATACAGAAAAAGGCTGGGTGTGTCCCAGTAAGAGATAGTGTCCTTTGTGCGTCTGGTGGTCTCTAACAAAGCCCTGGGGCGGTAGGGACTGTTTGCAGAGCAAACAATGGCCTCTGAATCCGGCTCTCCACACTGAACCCCACCAGGGGAGTTCTATCCTGTCCTGCAGGAGTGCTAAGAGTTGTCATGACTCAACAGCAGGGAGTGAGGGCGGCTATGTGCTAGTGTTCCAGGGGAGAGAAGTCCAAAGGCCCCAAGTTCAAACATATTCTAGAGACTCCTTAATTAGGCCAAGACAATCATCTGAACATCAGCATGAAAACATGTTGGCCAAAATAAGCAAACGTGGTGGAGAAAGGTAATGGTTTTGGCTCCCAAAAGATAAAGCGTCTGGAGGTCTTAAAGGCTTGACGGTAAACAAGTGGCCATCTAACACAGAGGCAGCAAAGCCCACATGGAAAAAACACATCAGTCTGTGTGATCACAAGGTACCAAAGGAGGCAGGTACCAAGCATTAAGGAACAAAAAAAAATCACATCATTGTGCATGAGGGGAGTGCAGAGTGGGGACCCAAAGCCCATTAGTGGGCAATTGGACATCCCCTTACAGAAGGGTCATGGGGAGGAGACGACGCAGTCAGGGTGCAGTATAGCAAGGATGAAACATACAAATTTCCTCTCATTCTTAAATGCTTTCTCCACACACCATCATGATCCCAATTCTACCTTACAAATCCAGCTAGACTGGAACTGGTACAGATGGAAACTGGAAATACAGGGAATGCAGGACAGATGAACTCCTCAGGACCAGTAATGAAAGGGGACATACTGGTAGGGTGAAGGGAAGGTGGGGGAGAAAGGGGGAGTCCATTACAAGGATCTACATATAACCTATCTGGAGGATGGACAGCAGAGGAGTGGGCAAGGGGAGATGTTGGACGGTGTAAGATAGGACAAAATAATAATTTATGTGTTATTGGGTTTATGATGGAGGGGGAGTGGGGAGGGAGGGGAAAAATGAGGAGCTGATGTCAAGGACTCAAATAGAAACCAAATGTTTTGGGAATGATGATGGCGGGGGTACAAAGGTGCTTGACACAGTGTGTGTATGAATAGATTTTGATAAGTGTTGTACGAGCCCCAAATAAAATGATTTACTAAAAAAAAAACTGTTAGGCAAAGAATTGACTATTGTGGGGCTCCTTATAGTTGATGGAAAACACAAGTATCACAAAGCCGCTGTTTGTGGCAGATCAAGTCATCACTGTGGCAGTCAGACTACAGGAGTTGGGGATGCAGACACCATCATAGATTAACGAAGTTAACCAAATTGGTTCTGGGGCATTGACCACTGAGCCTTGAAGTGGTCGGAGCATGACTCAGAGTCCATGTGGCCCTGAGACACAGCCACCAGCACCCTAACTTTATAGACAATTGGGAAACTGTTCTTAGTAAACCACCCCAAGATTCTCTGTGCAAGCCTGAGGGTAACCCTTCTCTCCCCAGGGTGTGCCCAGAGGCTGTGATGACTTTCCAACACTGTCCGAGGGGGAAGCTGCCACGGTGGTAGGGTGATGTTTCCTACTATGTGTCTCCTACCCAAGTCTCCGTGACTCCCACCAAATAACTGGGCTGCCATTGCTGTTAGGAGATGCTGTCAAGTTGGTTTCAATTCAGAGCAACCGTGTGTACGCCGAGTGCAACGCTGGCTCATCCTGCGCCCTCGTCACGCTCCTTGTGTTTGAACCCAATGCTGCAGTAGCTATGTCAATCCACCCTGACTGTGGCAATCCCCCTTGCCAAAGGCCTCTCTCTCTTTCACCGGCGCCTCCACTTCACCAAGCATGATGTCCTTCCCCAGGGACAGGCGTCTCCTGACAACATGTGCAAAGCATGTGAGACAAAGTTCGCCACCTGGTCTCTAAGGAGCATGTTGGCTGTACTTCCAGGACAGATTGGTTTCGGTGGGACCATTACAACAGGACGTGTGCTGACAAATAGAGAGGACTGGTCAGTTTCTATTACCACCCTCGGTGAGAAGGAGAAGCCATCCTTGAAGCAGCAGTAGAGTGGGCAGAAAGCTAGAAGAGTACATTCAAGGTCTCTGTGTGGAGGGGAAGAGGTGGCGGAGACCAGGCGCCTCATAGGCTGTAGGTAGCCTGGAGCCTCAGAGGCGCAGCATTGAGACTGTGGGGTACCTTCTCCTCACGTGGCCCAAGAGTATGAAACTGTGGGACAGAGCGACAGGTCTGGCTTCCTGGGCCGTGATGGCAAAGGCTAGAGGATCACGTGGCTGAAAAAACGAAGAACCAGAGGGAGACTTTGCTACCACATGGCTGAGAAGCTGCAAATGGGGTGCTCAGAATTTAAACTATAGTTCACCCTTCTGGAATAATTCTGAGCTCTTCCATTTGCACCACAGCAAAATGAAGGGGTCCAATCAAGTTCCTTTCAAATGTTCTAAAGGGGCAAGATCAGTAGCGTAGGGTGTGTGTGTGTGTGTGTGTGTGTGTGTGCGTGTGTGTGTGTGTGTTAGGTTTCCCAACAAAATTCCCAGAGACAGTTCTTGCCAGCCTCAAAGAATGAACAGATGGCATTCTTGTGATGGAAAAAAATTCTCCAGCTCACTTTGCTAGCCTTTTCTTCATCATGATGTTTTCCATTTTCTTGTAATTTCTTAACAAGCCAACATGGTCATCCTGAATCCCTCCCCTTTTGAAATTGCCCCCCTCCTCCCATAAAAAGAACAGTCTGCATAGCCTTTTGAGCTTGAATTTAACTCTGCCTTGAATTTAACTGGCCTGCTGTCAGTAGTCCCTGTTTTGATTGGCTCTTTTTGGAAGCTAGAATTCACACAGTCAATTTGGCAACAGAGCCCATGTTTTATTATAAATATCTAAGTAAATAAAGAGAACTTGAAATACCAAAGGCTTCCAAAAGTTCAGGATAAAATAGAATTAAAAGGCAAAACTCACTGCCATGGGATAGGGTGTGTGTGTGTGTGTGTGTGTGAGTGTGTGTCCCGACTCATAGGACAGTAAGAACAGCCCCTGTTTGTTTCCCAGGCTGTAACTGTGTAGGAGAGTAGAAAGTTCTTTCTCCTGTGGAGCTGGCTCATGGTTTCAAACTGATGACCCTGCAGCTAGCAGTCCAAGAAGTAACCAGTGCTTCCAAAATTAGAATCAGAAAATGAAGGAATTTCATCATCAACCTTCTGACATTCCGTTGTACTTGCACACTCAAAGTGACAGTAAAATATAGCACTACTGTAAATAAAGGAAAAGAAGCTTTGGTGGCATAATGGATAAAGAGTTCAGCTGCTAACCACAAGGTCAGCAGTTCAAAACCTCCCAACAGTTCTGAGAAAGAAAGATATTTCCTGCTTCTGCAGGATTTACACAGAAACCCACAGGGGCAGTTCAATTCTGTCCTAAAGGGTGGTTAGGAGTTTGAATTACCTCACCCGCAGTGAGTTTGGTTTGGGTTTGGCAGAATAATGGGCTTAGTTTCCTTCTGGTAAGGTAGCCTTTGTCTTGGGCTCTGGGGGCTGGTCCTTGGAGTAGCTGGGGTACATTGGTCTAGGACTTCCAGGCAGGCCTGAGGGTTTATGCTGCTAAGTAGGGGCTGGCCCCACCTGAAAAGATGAACCTGGACGCCACTGGGAACTCTGCTAATACTGGCAGATAAGCCTTGCACTGCTAACCCGCAAAGCTATTTGTTCAAAACTACCAGCCATTCCGTGGAATGTTCCCTCCAATAAAGATTTATAGCGCTGGAAACCCTTGATAGGCCAATATGTGTCTAGATGTGACGGCAGTATGTTTGGTTTTGTGAACAGAAAGCAACCAGTCCCATGAGGTGTGGATGACGCTTCTCTTGCAGAATTAGTGTATAAAACCCAGGACCCTAAGCTCTGGGGATTCCTGCCTGACACGGGTGGGGGGCCGGCCCTCTCTGAGACACAATGCAGCTGCCCTGCCTTGGGAACTCGCCCGCACTGTACTTGAGCATTTCTCTCCCCATGGACCATCTTCTTTAACAATGCACTGGGCTGCTAACCCCAACTGAGGTGGGTTCTTACCTACCTGCTGTGCTGCAGGACAAAGATGAGGGGTTTGGCTCCCGCCAAGATTTATAGTAGTTCGACTCTATCCTACAGGTCTGACTCAGTGGCAGTGAGGGGTTTTTTGTTTTTTTTTTTTTTTGAGTTTATGGATCAGAATCAACTGTCTGGAAGGGAGTTTTTGTTTGAAACTGGTAGTTACAATTTGATATGTTCTGTGAGTCCTGTCAGTCACTCCAGTGAATTAGTGAACTCCCACACCAGAAAATAAACAGAACACCTCACTACTATCAAGTCAATGGTGATAGACCTGCCCCTGCAGGTTTCCGGAGACTCTAAGTCATTACAGGAATGGAAAGCCCCATCTTTCTCCCAAGGACGGATTGGTGGTTTTGAACTGCTGACCTTGAGGTAAGCAGCCCACTTCATGACCAATATGTCACCACCAAGGACTGACCTAACCTTGGCTGGCTAGGATCAGGAGTGTGTGTGCCGCAGGCAGCTGTGTCAGAGATGATGTGGTAACGTGAGAATGTGGGGCTATGACTGATGTCTACCGCCATGATTCTCATCCAGGATGCCATTGTAAATGCTTGACAAGGGGCCTGGTTGAATTTGCATTCATTCAATCACTCATTCATGTCACATTGTAGAGGAAATTTTTTTATCTGAGTATTTTAAATCTTACTACCCCTTTTATAGAAATATACCTACAACAGGGGGGAAACCCCTATCAGAGTAACTGTGCAATTTTTCATCATGAGAACATGAAACTATTTCCCCTTTCAGAGTCTATAAATCTCAGAAAGGGTTCTCAGAAGTGCCAAAAATCATAGCTTCCCTGGGGCAAGTGTCCCCTTTTGGTGTGCAGATGAGGCGGGTCAGGCCCAGGCCACTCTCAGAGAAGTTAAGGAATTAGCCTCAGAATTTTCCTGGGCTGACTTCTGCCAGAGGAGCCCTGGTACTGCTGTCAGTTACATGTTGGACTGCTAACGATGAGGTCAGCTGTTCAAATCTCCCCGTCACTCAATGGGACACAGAAGAGGCTGTCCACTCCTAAAAGTCAAGGAACCATGGCTTCACAAACCCTACGGAACAGTTATATTCTGTTCCATAAGATCGTTATGAGCTAGGATCGGCTCTATTTCATGTGTTGGGTTTATTTTTTGTTAGATCAACTAAAGATTACATAAACAGTTTGGTAATGCGATGGGGGCCACATGATGAATACTGGAGGGTAATGTTAGGTAGGGATGGGGGCCTCCATTGAGCAAGCTCAGAGGTTAGAGCTATCAACCTGGAAAGGGTGGTACACTGCGCATGCTCAGATTTGAGCTTTCGGCAAGGGGAACTGCACCTGGATTGGCCCACCTAGGCCAGGTGAATTCAATTCAGCCAATAGGATCAACCAAGGTCATCAACCACTCCTCCCAGCAGAATTGAAAGGACAGGAGGCCAAGCAGCTTCTTAGCAGGCAGATGGGGGTGAGGGGCCCTGTGGGTGCCCGTGTAAACCTGAAACAATTTCTAACTTTCATAAAACTCATTTGGATCACAAACCAAGGCTTCAGCGTGAATTCCTTCTGGCGTGGAGCCAAGGACCTGGGTATAGCTCTCCTCGAGAGACCTAGCAGTATCAGTTTCATGTAACTTGAGACTACTTGAAATCTTAATTATAGTGTTTTGTTCATGCCAACATTGTACTTTTTAAAACAGCCATGTGAGTAATCCAGAAATGATTCGAAGTTCATAGAAACTGGGTCTGAAAACTTCTGTAACAATGTAAGTAATTCTTGCTACTTTTACTCCATACCAAGGAAAAAAACAAAATCCAATGTATGCTCTCAGGTGACCCATGAGCTTTGAGAATAAGATCATGGAGATAAGGGGGCAGGTGTTTGAGCAGTGCACACCAATGGACTATTGGGCAAGAAAACTGGGATACAGCAGACCTCTCCTTTTCTGTGATACATAAACATCAAGTCTTAACATATCTGCTAGCAACATTTAAAAATGTCTGGCCAACAGCCTTGCAGAACTGGGTATATGTATGCATCACATATGTATAGGTTGATGCGTAACATACGTGTGTATACATACATACATACACAAACACACCTACATAAATGTATGTGTTTAAAGATGCTGAGGGGGAGGAGTGCACTATACATGGAGCTGCTAACCACAAGGTCCACAGTCTGAACCCACCGACGACTCCATGGGAAAAAGACGAGACTATTCCTGTAGAGATTTTCATAGTCTCAGACAAACGCTCTGCTCCATACGGTTATGCCAATTTGGGATCAATGTCAAGGCACTGAGTTTGGTTTGGTTAGGGGGGAGTGTGTGTGTGTGTGTGTGTGTGTGTGTGTACAGACAGCATAGTGGAGAGAATCTCTGTGATGGTCGTTTATTCGTTATGTCAATTTTATGATTGAGAGGTAGGGGTGGAGTCTAGCCTGTTATTCTGGAGATAGCTATTGAGTAGCCATTGAGGCCTCCGTGTGGGCATGGCTTTCTCCTGCGACTTCATGGAAATCTCACAATATTTCCTTCATGGATATGGGAAACTATCTCCCCAGTTGTTGGGAGTTAGTCTCAGAGACAATGAATTACGGACAAGGCAAGATGGCAGCATCTGAACTGAAGGAGTCAGAGAAGCCACACAGCCTTACCCTGATGGAACCAGACCTCTGAAGCTGGGGAAGCCACGTGGAGACCCCTGCCAGCGCTGAGTTGCTTCTACCACCACTGGATTCTGTTGATGGACCCTAAGCCCTGGAAGTGAGGAGCCATGGGGAGACAGCCCCCCTCCCCTGTCAGTGCCAGGACTCTGTACCCACTGGCCTGTGACTTTGTGAGTCAGAAGGAGACTTTATAGACTGGTATCGGGCATATGGGCTAATATCGGACTTATGACTTTGAACTGGACTGGGTTGAGATGCTTTCTCAGTGTTCCATTCCTTTTGTATATAAACCTTTCCTTTATATCCATATGTGTGTCTATGGATTTGTTTCTCTAGTCTACCTGGACCAACACAATGCCCAATTGGTAGACATTTATATTTTTAGGAGCTGCTCTGTGGCAGAAGAGGCAGGATTCATGACTTCCCAAGTGTCATCCAGAAACCAAACTTTGTCTGAATTGCCCTGACTGGCAGAATCCCATTCTGTTAGGACCTGAGAAAGTTCCTGATATTTTTCCATTTATAGACCACGCTTACTCTTTTTTTCTTTTTTTTTTTTTTTGCATCACAGCCTTGGTGGGAGTAGGAAGCACAACCTTGACCATACTTATTCTTAAAGACAAAGAGAAATATTTTCCCTCCAAAAGAAGTTAATCTTGATAGTTATTGTAACATGAAAATCCTCTGGCATTGCAATCATGCTGACATTACCCTATCAGCAGGAGAAAAAGGGGGACTCTTTACTGGGGGAGGAGGTATGGAGAGGCCTTAGGTTGTGACCTGTCTAGGGGAACAGTAACAGAATTTCCCTCCTACTCCTTGGAGGAGCCACAAAACAGGGCCTAGAACCAGTCTGAGCGATTCTGTGATGGTCAGCACACAAAACCGAAACATCCAGCTCTGTAAAATGTGAATTACCAAACCAAATCGAGAACTGGCAAAATGAGGGGCTGAAGCCCTGGAATGGGAAACTCGGGTTATGAGTTCTTTCAGGAGCTTAATGAGGAGACTGGATTTCTGCCAGGATGGCTCTTCAAAGTGGCACAGGTGGTTGTCACCCTGGAAGCAGCCATCAGTGTTTCCAACTTTACTGTTCAAGACACTTGGTGGCTACCACAGAGCTGGATTTGTCCTCGGTCATGTGCAAAGAGTTGACAATGGAACTGGTGCTGACACAACAGACCCATCTAACTAATGCTAACTTACCAGATTTCACAGAAACCATAGCGTTCGGTACACAGGTACTTCTAATTGCACGAGTATCATGGAAACAGTGTATTACATTCATTGACTTCAAATGTGGGGAGGAAGGAGGAAAGCTGTGGACATTGACAAAGTTCCCGAAGGCCAAACTGCAGTGGCTGAGAACAGTCAAACCGTCTCTCTGCAAGTGGCAGCCATGGCCGGGCCTACGGCAACAGTCAGTGACACTGCCAGAGGTCAATCGGAAAACAGAAGGCAGAATGGAAACATGGCAGGAAAACTGGCTGAACCATTTGTGAAGTTGCATCTGCTTGTATTGTAATGTTTGGGGGCTTGGGGAAGTGTAGTTGATACAGTGGGGGTCCAGGTGGCTTAGCGGTTATGCAGTGGTTGTGATTGGAAGGTCAACAATTTGAAACCACCAGCCTCTCCTCAGGAGAAAGATGGGACTTCTGACTCTTGTAAATAGTTAGCGTCTGGAAACTCACAGGGTATTTCTACCCTGTCCTGTAGGTCACGCTGGGCCGGCATCTACTCCATGTAATCAGTGAGGAGAAATTGTTAGATTTAAAAAGAATCCTTCAGTTCCTCATTTGTCCTCTGAACCCAGAGGGATTTGATCTTTACTTCCCTGGAGGAGTGGACAGGTAAGCTATTGTATGAGCACCTACTGGAGCCTGGTAGTCACCTCCTTACCTCACAAGATGGCCCTGCCATCACCTGGATCCCAATGGAGGCTCCTGTGGACTGCGGGGGAAAATGCTTTGCTCCTGCCACCGCAGACACCCACACGGCTGCAGACTCTGAGCCACAGCAAGGCTCAGAAGATCAAGGGACCAGTCACAGCAGCCTTTTTAACTTTAGGAAAACCCAATGCTCACTTCACTCACATGTCGCAAAGTGGTGCCATGACCCTTTAGCTCTTGGCTCACCAATTCAAAGCGCCACATCACATACAGCCCTGAATCTGCCCACTGCATGAGTCTGTGTCTAGTTCCTTTCCAGGTCCCCCAAGTGGAAGACAGTTCTGGCAGGGAGTCTGAGCAAGATTACTCTAATACTTTGCCTCTGTCCCTCCTTAGTCTACATCTTATGATAAGAATAAGACACAAGGATCTCAGACCTCACAGTAGGCTGGGCTGGGGGCTGTATTCAACTCAGGAATCTCCATTTTAAAGATGAAGAAACTGAGGTTCAATGAAACTCAAGTCATGCTCCTTCTTCAAAGAACAGTGAAAGCCAAGCCCCCTGCCTTAGGAAATTCACAGAGCACCTCACATGGGTGGGAAATGAGAGGAGGCTCTTCCTTAATAATGATGGGAATGAATTCAAACAATCACATTTCTCGGGGCGGGCTTCAGTGTTCTTATCCATAAAATGGAGGGAGATGGGGTTGGAGTGGAGATTTTCAAATGTGCCTTCCAACTCTGAAACTGTCATAAGACTGGAGAATGTCATTATGTGTGGGTGGGTGGAGAGACACACACACACACACACACACACATCCTACACATGTTACAATCTAATAGTACCCGACCGCACAGCCTGCAGGGACCGTGTTCCTGACTCCCAAACCAGGGCTGGCTAAAGGAGAGCGCTCCGGGCAGCGCATGAGAATCCCAGGCGCGTGGTCAGTGACAAGTGGAGCCACCGACTTTTCAAGAAATTAAGTGTTTAAATTCCTCGGGGGACAACGGCAAGCCTGGGCCAGGGCTGGGCTGTGCGGGGCAGAACGCCCTAAGAACAAGTCAGAGGAGACAACCCGGGGCCCGCACCCGAGTGGGCAGCGCAGGCCCCTGCTTGGAACAAACCTGGCTCCGCGCCCACGTTGAAGGGCAGCCGCCGGAGCTCCCGGGCTGGCACATCCTGCGTGAGCCGCTCCCGCTGCGGAGGGTGCGGCGGGAACTTGGCCGCTCCGGGCTCGGGCACGTGGCAGGGCCGAGAACGGGATTAGAGAGCGAGCCCCGGCCGCCGCGCCCTTCCTGCCCTCACTCCCCGGCCCCCTCCCGCCCCCCCAAACCTCCCGGCGCTAGGACCCCGCGCGCCTCGCGCACTTCCTCCCGCCGCGAACGCGGCCCCCGGCGCGCGGCCCCGGCTCCCTTCCGCTCCGCCCAGACGCCCCTACCTGGCGAAGCAGTGCTCGCAGTGGTTGCCGCGCTCGTTGACCGTGAGCACGTAGGCGTAGGCCGGGCAGGAGAAGAGCAGGTCCCCCACCTGGAAGGGCTGCAGGGCCCGCAGCCCCCGGCCCTTGCCCGGGCTGCAGAACCTCTCCAGGCGGCCATCGCCGTCTGCCCACATGGTGGCAGTGAGGCGGGCGGGCGGCGCGCGGGCTGGGCGGCGGGGCGCTGGGCTCCGGCTGTGCCAGGAGCTGCGGCTCCCCGCGAGCTGTTATTGGAGAAGCGTCACTGAGCTGCGGGGGGCGGGGTGGGAAGCCGTTTGGCCGACGCGGCGGCGGCCGCCCGCTCCCCGGAAGGGACGGCGGCCCCGCCCGGCCCGCGCGCGCCCCCGGCTGGGGGGCGCGGGCCCAGCGCCCCGCCCTGCGCGGGACCCTGGCCGCGGCCCCGCACGCTCCCGAGCCGCTTCCGGCCGGCTGCGCCCCTGCGGTTCGGGGGTGGAGGGCGTTGGGGCGCCTCTGCGGCCCGACGGAGCGTGCGGGTCCCTGCTTCCTCCCTAGTGGGCAGGCTGGGGTCGCCCAGGAGAGCTGGTACCCGACACCACCTGCCGGGACGACCAGCCCAAGACCATTGGAGATGGGCCAAGGGTTCTCAGCGCCCTGTGCTTATGTCCTTGTCACAAAGCATGGAAAACTCGGGAGAAAAGTTTGCTGAGCTGAGCGAGCGGCCACCCGGTTCCCAAAGGAGCCCTGGTGGCGCAAGGGTTAAACACTCCTTGGCTGTTGAAGTTGGAAAGATTTGCAGCATGGGAAAGCCTGTAGGGCAGTTCTATTCTGGCCTTGGGTCACTAAGTGTCAAACGGATTGCACGGCGGCGAGGGTTGGGTACATTCCCAGGGGTGTGCTGGCGATACTTTAAGCTTTCAGGAGACTCGTGGGATGGCAGTTTGGCCTCGGCACCTCGGTGGAGGCTTATTACATGATTACATGGACGGAAGTAGACTGCACGGTCACCTGAGTTCAAGTATCTGCAATGGCGTCACTGGGTTGGGGGGGGAGGGGGTCAGCTTGAGAGGGGGAGGTGGACTGCACCAGGTGACATTGCCTGAGGAAGTAGCACCAATTAATTGCCTATGAACTGCTTATGCAGTGTTTTCAGCAGAAATTCTTTTTTTCATAAAAAGATGCCAGCTGTTAGTTCAAATGAACAATACATAAGCCCCGTTACAGACGAGTGTGACCCAACGCGTGTACGACAGAAGGAAACACTACCAGGTCCTGTGCCATCTTCACGATTGTTATGTTTTGAGCCCATTATTGTAGCCTATGGTTTCCCCCATTTCCACTGCCCCTTGCATGATGTTCTTCTGCAGGGGCTGGTTTCTCTTGACAACATGTCCAAAGTCCACTTTACATCTGCCAATACAGTCACAGGCTAAAACTCTCGAGTGTATCTTTGGACCCTCATAATGTGTTTGGATCAAACCTGTCATTATTACCTCACTGAAATGATGCTTGTGTGCTCTTATCTGCACCACAAGTACCAGTGCCACAAGCACACATACACTGTTTTCATCCCAGCCATGTTTTTATAGCTGCTGGCTTTGTCAACAGTGCTAGTGTTTTAGCTACTGTGTAACTAATATTTGTGAACCTAGGTCAGCAACTCTCGAGAATGGTGTTGTTATTCAAGGGAGAAAGGAACTAAATTGTAAAGACTTCTCAGTGATTAACAGTAGTACATTGAGTGGCTAGCCACAAGGTCTGCAGTTCAAAACCACCAGGCCCACAGCAGGAAGAAGATGAGGCTTTCTGCTCTCATAAGGACTTACAGACTCCTTTTGGCAGTTCTATACCATTCTTTAAGGTCACCATGAGTCAAAATGGACTCCGCAGCAGCATTTGAGGTTTGATTTGGGTTTTAAAGCATTTACTACATATATCCTATATGATTCTGTGATTGAGATTGATAATAAACGTTACCAAGGTCTGTGCTGGTACCGAGGAAGTTGTCCATGGGTAAGATGGAGTGGGGTGAAGTGGTATAGAGAGTTACCACACGGAATGGCACCAACTCTCATGACACCACTGGTACTGATGCTACAGAGAAAGCAGGAGACCACCTTCCCCTTGGGAATTTAGACTCTAGTCTAAGTGATACTGTGGCCAGAACACTGCTGAAATTTGCAGTGGGTTCCGTCTGCTTGGTCACTCACTCATCTTACAAAAGTTCATCATATCATAAGTCAATCAGAGGATTAGCACGTTAACACACGTAAAACCCATAGAACCGTGCCTAGCAAATAAGCCATAGACATTCTCTATGCTGCTGCTGTTATCTGTATGAGAAGAAAATAATGTGTGTCCCACATAGGATTGTGTGAAGACTAAAGTTGGCGTGAATACAGTAATATGGAAAGAAAGAATTTGGCATAAAACATGAATGCCTCAAGGAATCATGTTACCCATAATTTGAGATAATAGTTTGACTTGCTTAGCTTAGCAAAGGGAAAGATGTGTGTGATAAAACTGGTAGAATTTTGAGCACTTCAGTAAAGATGCCAAAATGATTAAACCCATCGGTGTGTTAAGGACATCTTGGATGCCATTTCAGTTTTACATTTTAGGAAGCTCTGACTGAGTTTATAATGCTTCTTTACAATCATAAATGAAGGAAGGATAGAAAGATAAGAGGTTGCCCGGAATCATGATATTAGAGAAGTTCATAGTGTTACGATCACCATGCATTACTGAATAAGGGGCCCCAAACTTTGTCCACAGTGCACAAAAAGTGCTATCACATTTATCTTACCCAGTGAGTTCAGTGTTATTTTAAACATTAGGAAATGGAAGAATTCTTTCCACGGTTATAGTGTAAATTAAAGGATTTGATCTCAGATCCATGGGCATATCCACAGGGTCACTGCCAAAAAACAGCACAATGGGTGACATTGAAAGCTCCTGTATGACCAGGCAGTTTGCATTGGATCTCTCACCTCAAAGTCCTGCCGGTCGGCTTCCATGAAGGTTAAAGCCAAGGAAACCCCCAGTGGATAGTTCTACTCGCAAATACTCTTGAGCAGTCCTTGAATCAGAA
The DNA here is from genome assembly GCA_004026705.1 of Nesogale talazaci. Classification (NCBI taxonomy): domain Eukaryota; kingdom Metazoa; phylum Chordata; class Mammalia; order Afrosoricida; family Tenrecidae; genus Nesogale; species Nesogale talazaci. The sequence continues at coordinate 13,226 of PVJH01002902.1, forward strand.
CCAACTTGGTGGCAACGGCCTTGGTGGCCTGGGTTTGGGTCACCTGTTACTACACTGGGATGTACAGAATGTCAGCGGTCACACGAGCTCTGGCAACCAGAGGGGATTGGGCTTCGTCTGGATGTGTTTTCCTGAGTCAGTAATGTCAGATGAGAGCAGAAGGATATGCGTAGACATGAAGGGACAAGCATTCTGAGTAAAGGAGCAGTAGGTGCGGAGTTCCATTGGCAGGAAGGAGGCTGGAGGAAGAACTAAGGAGGGAGTCACTGAAACTGCGGGGGATGCCGTTCAAGATGATGATAGTCACCGGTGAGTTGTCCTGTCCTGTTGTGGGACTTCACGGTGGAGTGACCTAGGTCACTTCTGACGATTGTCTTCTATCACAAGTGAATGGTATCTGTAAGTAAAAGGATCATCCGGATCCTGAGACATTTCTGATACTTCTACCCAGGCAAGTCGTCAATAAACTTGAGCCATCGAGTTTTACTGCTGTCGCAGCTTAGAGATCATGATGGAAAGAACATTGACGTGCCATGCCACTCACCTCTTTAAATTGTAGAAGCCAATGCCTTTCAGCCTATTCACCACAACCAATTATATCAGAATAGATGAGTTTTTTTCACAATCTGATTTCTAAGCACCATGAAGTGTGGCACAGACATAGACAATTAACTCCCATCAGTGATTTACTCTTCCAGGGATTCATTTAGCAAGGTACAGTCACCCTCTCCCTCTCCTCCTTCCTCCCTGGAAAACAGTTACAGAGCTCAGGATACAAAAAAAAAAAAATAACATAGCTACTGAATTTTCTTCCCAGGTAAGTGGTGGCCCGAGCAGACTTATTCTTGTGGGTGAAGGCGACTGTGATTTGAGAGCACAGGAAAAGAAGCCGACTCATTTTAGAAAAATGCCTGGCTGAAGTCAAGTGACTCAGGATGGGGGAATGACCAGTGAAGCACTCGCCATGAGTTTAGGCGCTTCAATTACGAAGAAAACTGTGTTTAAAATAAACGCCAAGGAATGGCAGCACCCCAGGCCAGGGCAGACCGATGACAGCACTCTTAACGCAGCTCACACTTGTCAGTCTGCCACTCAGCATTCTCACATTCCAAGAATGTCACCTTCCGGCTGCCAGGGACCTCCTTCTTTTCCACCCCCCATGAGTTGGAAGGGATGGAATCGGAAGGAACTTAGACATGGAGAAGTAATATAAAGATGAAGACCCCTATTGCTAAATTTCTCTAACCTAGGACTGACTTATATAACTTGTAGGTAAGACAACTTTCCAACCACACTTTAGTGGGGAAAAAAAGGAGCTCTGATTTAGGGAACTAAAGTCTTAGAGACAGTAAACTTGTATACCATTACTTCTCTGCATGCCTTTCAGTTATTGGGTACAGCTCACTTATTTACAGTGATGGAGTGTGTCAACTGAGAGTGGACAGAGTGAAACTGCCCACTGCTCTCCGGTGGTGGGAGTAGGAGGCCCAGCCCCACTGCTGGAATTGAACCTCCCCAGTGGGCCGCAGCCCCGTGCACAACCACTACGCCACTGGGGCTCAGCCCTAAGGCTGTAATCTTTATGGAAGCAAACTATCCTATCTTCCTCAGAGCAGCTTGGGGCTTCAAACTAATGGCCTTTGGGTTAGCAGCCAAACGCTTAACCTCTGTGACTAAGGACCCCTCTACATCGTCCCGGTCCCAATTAAAAGATGGAAAGTCCAACTTACATGGAGACAATGGTGTAGAAGCCCCCAGGTCTCTTGTTGTTGGTAGGTGCTGTTGAGTTGGTAGTGACTCAGTAGGGACCCTATGTGCAGCAGGACCAAGTACTGTCAGGTCTTGGCCTTCCTCATTGCTGGGTTTGGACACATTGTTGAAGCCGTGGTGTCAAACATCTGAGTAGTTTCCTCTTTTTCACGGATGTTACCAAGCATGATGTCCTTCTCTAGAGATTGGTCCCTTTTGACAATCTGCTAAAGTTCCCAGGTGGAGTCTTACCATGCTTGCTTCTAAGGAACATTCTGGCTCACTTTTTTTTTTTTAGTATTTATTTATTTATTTATGTCATCACTGCCCTGGTGGGAGTAGGAAGCTCAGCCTTGCTCCTACAGAGCTGCTGCTGGATTTGAACATCAACCCCATGGACCGCAGTCCCGCACACAACCCCTATGCCACCAGGGCTCAGCTTTGGGCTCTACTTCAGCCAAGATAGATTTGCTCCTTCTCTGGACGTACATAGGAGGCCTCAGGTGTAGTGAGTTACACAGTGTCCAGCAGTTTAAAGGTACCAGCCACTCCTCAGGAAAAAGCCGAGGCTTTCTATCCCAGGAAAGATTTCTAGTCTCGGAAACCCACAGCTCCACTTTGTCACCTGGGGTGAGTGAGCGAGAATTGGCTTGAAAACAGTGAGTCTGGCAGTCCATAACATAGTCGGTATTCTTCACCAAGACCATAAATTCAGAGGCATCCATTCTTCTTCACTCTTCTCTACTCATCCAGTGTCTGCATGAATATGAGGTGATCGAAAGTACAGTGGGCTGGCTTAGGTAAAACTTAGTCCTCAAAGTGACATGTTTTTATGGATAGCTTTTAGAGCTTTTTTTTTTTTTTACTTCAATGTGTTTGGTTTTGCTTTATAATGTGCTAAATTTATAGAGAAATGTCAGTGACCCAGAGGGCAAGGTGAATAGTGAAAGGGAAAAGAAGTGGATTTGACCTTAGGAACTGATTGTGGATCCAAGTAAAATGTAATCCTGATAACTTCAACCTCTTGTCCGTTTATTTTGATGTTGCTTATTGACCCAGCGGTGAGGATTTTTGTTATCTTCATGCTAAGGTGCCATCTGTATTGAAGACTGTGGTCTTTGATGTTCTTCATTAAGTTGTTCCTAGCTCTCGTCACTTTCAGCTAGCGTTTTGTGTCATCTGCATTCCCCAGCTGTTAATAATCTTCCTCCAATCCTAATCCTGCTTTCTTCATCTAGTACAGCTTCTCATATTTGCTCAGCATACAAGTGAACTAATCCGGTCAAAGGATACATTTGTGGTATATACCTTTTCTGACTTTTAACCATATCCCTTTGTCCTAACCCCTGAAATATATACATGTTGCCTTAAAGGGGTCTTGCAACTGAGGTCAAGTTAATTATCTTGAGATGGAAAGTATATGCTGGATGCTGATTTTCAGCTTCTGGCTCTTAGAGTTGTGATGAAATGAATTTCTGATGTCTTAAATCATCATATTTGTGGTAATTTTTTAGTAGCCATGCAAACCATAGCACAGTATATATGTGATAAACAGTTAAAAAGGAGTTGTACAAAGTATAAAAAAGACTTCCTAGAGGGTCTGACATTTTAGCATCTTTAGAAGATTAGGGAATTAACTAAAGGAAAGAGGGCTCCCCAAAATAAATTTAAGAAACTGAAGGCGCATATTTATTGGAGTTCAAAAGATTTTGGCAATCCAGAAAACTATTTGAATGAGCAGTTAGATAAAAAATGTCATGTGCCAGGTGCAGGGTTTGTTTGTTTGTTTTAGTATATGTGTTGCTGAAGCGAGCACAGCTTGGTGCCATTTTAAGCACCTTTTTTCCTAAGCAATTTTTATATATGTTCTGATGTAATTCTCCCAGCAATAGTATACAGATGGGGATATTAAATCACAAAAGAAGTGACTTGCCCAAGTGAATGGCGGGGTATCCGAGCAAGGTCATCTGGCAATTGGATCCATGTGCTGGGCCACTGTGCAACACTCTGTCCAGCACTAAATAACTGGCTGCTTAAACATCAGGCTGCTCCCTGAAAGGTCAGCAATATAAAAGGAGCAAAATATGTCCCTCTGCTTCTATAAAGATTACAGCTTTGGTAACACGATGGGGAAGTTCTACTCTGTCCTTTAGGTTTATGATTGGTCAGAGCCAACTTAACAGCCATGACTTTGGTTTTGAATGTAATAAATAGTCCCGAGAAAACTTGTCACTGCCCTGAAGGACAGGATCAGCAGTGAAAGAAGAGAATGGATGGGTTTGGCATGAGTACATTTGAAATGGAGGGCTCCTGGAGGTACAATGGCCTAAGCATTGGGTTGCTAACCAAAAGGTCCACAGTTTGAACCCACCAGCCACTTCTAAAGAGAAAGATGAGGTTACCTACTCTTTGAGGTTGTAGAGATTTTTAACCTCAGGAACTACATGAAGCAATTCTATGAATTAGAATTGATTGTATGACCTTGCATTTGAATTTTGTTTGTTTATTTGTTTAACTTTTAAATAACAGGATCTGATAATTGGGGTGGAAGAGTACAGAGAAATCAAGTCATGGAAAATATGTCAAATGACAACTGACATGACCTCTGCCCAATCTCTGAAGTCTATTTCCTTCCCCACCTTTGACCCTGTGTTCCAAAACCAAGATTGTGTTAATTCTTCCTTTACTGATTTCTTTATTTAAGCTCTCTTTATTCTTATGCCCCTTGGCTCCTATGGCATCATGTCTGAATTACAGCAATAGCTCCTAAATCGTGTTAGGGGGTCAATTTGAAATATTAGTGAAGGGTCATGCACGTACACCCTGCATTCTCTTTTACCCCTTACCTTTGCCCCCATTCAGTCAGTGTTACTGATTTGGAGGCCTATCCCCTCCTTGTGACTCTTCTGTACAGGGATGTCCAATTGTCCACAGATGAGCTTTGGGCCTACACTCTGTCCAACTACCTCATTCACATTAACATGATTGTTTTGAGTCTTCTGATACCTGATCTTGTCAACACCTTATTATCACACAAGCTGATGTGCTTCTCCCATGTAAACTTTGTTTCTTCGCAGCTATTTATCTTCAAACCTTTAAGACCCCAGATGCTAAATCATTTAATAGCCAGACACCATCAGCTTTCTTCACCACATTTGCTTATGTGCCCTTTTGGTCTTCAGAGATCTTGTCAGGAAGGTGAGCAAAAAATGATTTTTTAAAAAAGATTACTAACCTCCAAAAGACTATGTTTTAAATCATAAAAGCTGAAAATCTGAGGGAGTTTGAGGCTCCAAGCATAGCAAATTCATAGTAATGTAGGAACATGGACTACCCTGCCTGACCAAATGGATCCTCTGATTTGGGGTAAAAGGAGACTGAGAGAAAACAGTAAGAGATATTGGGGTGATTCTCTAAGGAAAGGAATGTCCTTAGACTCCTTCCAGAAGGAATCCTAGGGGACTGAGGTCACATAACAGAACCACCCCCTCCCATATATTATGGGGATACAGAACAGAGATAACTCGTGTCCCCTATTTTCAAGTAGACCCCAGCACCCCACTGTGTAGAAGCAATAGCTGTGTGGGCAAAAGGCCTGAAACTGCTTAGAAATCTCTCTGAGGAAATGGGAAGGAGAGGGATTCTGCATACACCCGTGTTGCTATGAACCCTCACCTCAAGGTGACCCTATGGACAATGGGATCAGACCATTGGGATCCATAGGGCTTTCATTGCCTTATTTCTAGAACTAGTTTGCCACATTATTCCTAGTTTGTCTGATTCTGAAAGCTCCACTCGAGCCTGATTAGCATCATAGTAACAAACCTCCATTGACATACAGTCAGTGCTTTACTTGAGGTGCGTATTGACCAGGAGTCCAACCTAGGACACTCACATAGAAAATGAGAATTCTATCACTGAATCATTGCTGACCCATGTGCCCCAAACCCTAAAAGAAGCTGTGAGCCATTGTGGATGGGAACAAGGTTCAATCCAGCAGAGACTTCTTCTGAGGATGCCCAAGGACCAGATGTTCTCACCGACTACCACACACTCAATGCTTTTGCACCATAAGTGTCCCCAAACCCAAGAAGTCATCCCAAAGAATTGACTGGCTTTATACCTATTATTACCACTGAGGGATGGTAGGGTTCATGATGGAAATCATTATAGTTCTTCAAACACATGAGTCTGTAGATAAGCTTCATCTGTTCAGTTCTTTCCTGGGCCTTAAGTCTTTGTTGCTCTCAAACACATTATCTTAAAGCAGCTGCTTTAACAGTGGCACGCTATTTTCAAGAGCTAACCACTGCTTTTTATTGTCTATCCCGCCAAGGTCAAGTTTTTCTGGCTGACTTAAAAACCCGCCTCCATTTGCATTTCCCACCCTCAGCTTGAATTCTCTTTTGAGAAGCCTTCTCCAAACCTATCTGTTCATAAAAATATCTACTTACTAAGGTAAGTCTGATCTGTTCATTTTGGCATATAATCATTACATATATATGTATATATGTAAGCACAAACCTACATATATGTGTGTGTTTCTAAAAGGTTATAAAAGATGGAATTAAAAGGTTATGGCAATTTCCCACAAGCTCTTTGAAGCCGGTTTCTCTATATAAACCCAAACCAATCTCACTGCCATTGACTTGGGTCCTAATAAAAAGTCGAATTGTGCCCCCTTCCCCATGGGCTTCTGAGATGATAACTTTATGGGAGTAGAAAGTCTGTCTTTCAACCTTAAAGCAGCTGGTGGTTTTGAACAGTTGGTCTTATGGTTAGCAGCCCAACGCATGCATAACTACTATGCCTCCAGGGCACTTGGGTGCTGTGTGTGTGTACACATATGTACACACTTGCATGTAATCATTTTATCAGTGACTATATAGATTGATATATATGCATGGGACTGCAGGAACTCCACAGGGGTCTTACAAGTTTTCAGCTTTGATAATGTGAAGTCACCACTTGTCCATTGTTCATTTTGGGGGAGGAATACATTTAAGTTTCCTTCTTGGACAAGTTTCCACCTTACACGGGTTCTGGCTTTTTCGAGGTATACACATACATCTTACCTTCCCCTGTGTTATGTTTTCCACAGAATATTACTATGTATATATTTCCATGGAAGTTTTTTTTTTTATTAAAAAATCCTTAAAGGAGGATGTTGTATATTTATTTGGAATCCTTCTAGTGGATAGCTCAATGCTTGTTACAGGTTCAACCCCAAAATATTTTCTGAATGAATGATATACTTAAAGTTTCATGAAATTCTGATGAGTAGTGACACAGTGTTTTTAAAGAGTGAGTTCAACTGGTTATATTTTTCACCTCTCCTATAGAGTTCATTAAACCATTATTTCAAAGAATGAGTAAAAACGTATGAATAGTGAATCTTGGAGCCACTAGGAACCAGCTTTGACTACTTGGCAATGTTTTATTGATGAGGAGTTTTAGGAGATCAACATTATCTTATGAATCTAAAAGTGTTAGGGTATTTTGGGGTTATTTAGAGAGGGGTGCATTGTTGTTTCTCTGGTCGTGGAATCCCATTTGCTGGCTTGGAAAACCACAAGCACCGGTGGCCAAAGCCACCTGGAAAGCCCTGTTGTCTAGTTGACAAACACAGGTTGTAGACACAGCAGCATTAAGCCTCAGCTTCCAGGCTGAGGTGCAGCAAGAGCATGCCTAAAAGGAATTTACAGGCATAACACCAGCATCTCAGCCGCATTGCAGTGTTTTTACTACAAGCAGAGTTGCCCAAGAGAAGGAAACTATTTATAACAGTGGGAGGAGTAAGGAAGGCGGGGGAAAGTACAGAAATAACTATTTGAGGGCCAGGTTGATGAACTTTGAGATTCCCAGCCAAATTTTCTTATATTTGAGACAAAGACAAAACATAACCTGACTTTGTCCTCATGATTCAAGCAATATAATACCTCTACTCAAATATTAGAAACCCAGTAAAAGGCCACAAAGATCTGAGACCCTTCTACTGACATGTTTGCTCTGCTCTAGACTTGGAAGCATTTAATGTTGATTCTTATGTCTGGAGAAATCTCTCTGTTAGTTTCCCCCTCCCCTTTTCCCACTTATGAGATTTACTGATGATAACAGAGTATGTAAATATCTTGCATTTATACCATATTAAGAAATGCTTTAAACTTTCTTATGTGGGGGAAGGCAGTGTCCTCTAGTGATTGGAAGAGGAAAAGCTAGGTACAGAATTTGACTTTCTTCCCAAAGTCTTCTGACCTTGAATAGCTCACACAGAGCTACATTTTCAAGGAAATTTCCACTGAACAAAGATTTCCATAAAAAGGAGAGGGAGATGTGAAGTGATATTTAAAGCACCAAAGCCTTATTCTATTTATCTTAGAAGTTTAAGCTTTATATAGAATTTGAGTATGTGAGAATAGTTTATTTCTATTATCAAATGAAATTTGAGGGTTCAAAAATTTAAGGAGAACATTTATCCAGTCTCAAACAGGAAAAGACATGTCCTCCCAATGAGGGAGGCTGATAGCATGAGTTCACAATGGCATCCAAAAGTTTACAGGGAACTGGAAACTTAAATAGAACAGTGGAAGGCTAAAGAAACCATCACAAAGGCATAACTGGCAGCAGATCGATATGTCAGAGTCACAGGCAGATGACAGAAGTGGGAATAGGATCATGATTGAGACACATACATTTAACTGAACAGAACTTACAAGATTGGTCTACGGCCCTCTGACGGAGGCAGACTAGATGTGATTCCTGGCCCTATTGCCTCAGTCTCAAGCAACAACCCGAGAGGAGACTGCCCCTTTCCTTGCACTGGTTAGAGGAGTGGTAGTAATCCACTTTCTAATGCCCTCTGCCTGAGGCTAAAGCTATTCACACTGCTGGTTCATGCTCAGCAGAAACTGAGTGGAGGCTGAATTTATGTGGAAACTCATATATGGATTCAGAGAGTCATGTAAACCGTGTACAAACACGAAGAATCGGAAAACCCAAAGGAAGATCAGGCTCAGCATATCTTAAACAGAAAGAACGACAGAAAAATCTTGAACCTCGACTTTCCAAAAGCTGGAGACAGCATCGTCTAATCTACCTATTAGTAACCCATATTAGGAAAGAAAACTAAGCCAAGAGTGTCTTAGTCTTGGAAGAACGCGTAGTTAACATTTGAACGTTCACAATTCTGAATGGATTCTTCTTCAACTTCCAGCCCTTGATTTTCCCCCCTCATTTTTTTTGGGGGGGGGCATCACTGCCCTCAGGTGGTGGGAGTAGGAGGCCCAGCCTTTGCTCCGTGGAGCTGGAATCGAATCTCCATCCCAGTGGACCACAGTCCTGCGCACAACCACTATGCCACCGGGGCTCAGGCCCCCCCCTCATTTTTTATTCATCTGTATTGGAGTGTAAATATGTTTGCAGAAGGCTACAGTTATAGTTGTTGTTTATAAGTGTCATTGCGTCGATTATGACAGCTTTGCCAAATATGAAAGTACCATGGAATACTCAAAGGACAAAGTAATCTGTCTTGGGAGAAAGTGCGGCCAGAATGCTCCTTACAGGCAAGGGTGGTGCAACTTCGTCTTACATACTTTGGACCTGTTGTTAGGAGAGACCAGTTCCTGGAGAAGGATATCATATTTGGGAAAGCGGAGGGGCAGTAAAAAGGAGAAGAGTCTTCAGGGAGATGAATTAACACTGTGGCTGTAACAATGGGCTCAAGTAAGGGAACAAGTTTACGGATGATGCAAGACTGGGCAGTGTTTCATTTTGTTGTGTCTAAGGTCAATTGTTGGTCAGAATTGACTTGACCTTCCCCTTCATCCAAGTTAACACTGCCTATCCTCTAATCTATAGTACTTATTTAAGTTTATTTCTTTTAGTGTAAAAACCTTTATCTTGATTAAAAAAAACAGGATTTCATTCAATAGTTGTCCTTCTGTGACTAATTTCAGTCGATATGATGCCCTCCAAATCCATCCATGTCATGAAATGCTTCTCAGTTTTATCATTATTCTTTAAGAATGCCTAGTATTCCATTATGTATAGGGCCCAAAGTTTGTTTAACCACTCTTCCATCAATGGGCATCTAGATTGTGTCTGTATTCTTGCTATTGTAAATAATGTTGGAGTAGACATGGGTGTGTATATAGCTGCTTATACTGTGTTCTTTATTTCTTTGGGGCATATACTAAATAGTGTGATTGCTAAATCATGTGCTGTTTCCATTTCCAGGTGTTTGAAGAGCACCATGCCATTTTCCACAGGGGTTGGACATTAAAAAATTTTTATTGGAAGCTCATACAACTCTTATCACAATCCATACATATATCTATTGTATGCAGACCATATTTGTACATTTGTTGCCATCATTTTTGAAACATTCTTCTACTTAGGCCCTTAGTATCAGCTCCTCATATTTTCCCTCCTTCCCTACTTCCCCTCCCTCATAAACCCTTAATAATTTACAAATTATTTTGTCATATCACACACTGTCCGATGTGTCCCTTACGCCACTTCCCTGTTGTCAATAACGTAGGGAGGAGGTGGTATGTAGATCCCTGCAATTGGTTCCCCCTTTCTACTCCACTTTCCCTCCACCCTCCCAGTATCACCACTCTCAATATTCATCCTGAAAGGATCATCTGTCCTGAATTCCCCATATTTCTGGCTCCTATCCATACCAGTGTACACCCCCTGGTCTAGCCAGATTTGTAAGGTAGTATTGAGATCATGATAGTGGTGGGAAGAGGGAGGAAGCATTTAAGAACTAGAGGAAAATTGCATATTTCATTGTTCCTACATTGTACCTTGATTGGCTCATTTCCTCCCCATGACCCTTCTGTAAGGAGATGCTGCTTCACCTATTGATGGACTTTGAGTCCCCAATCTTTCCTCCCCCTCATTTATAATGATATAATTTTTAGTTCTTTGATGCCTGATACCTGATCCCTTTGACACCTCGTGTTCACACAGGCTGGTGTGCTTCTTCCATGTGGACTTTCTTGCTTCTGAACTACATGGTAACTTGTTTACTTTCAAGCCTTTAAGACCCCAGACGCTACATCTTTTTTTTCTTTTTAGTTTTTTTTTAGGCATCACTGCCCTCTGGTGGTGGAAGTAGAAGGCCCAGCCTTTGCTCCTGTGAGCTGGAATTGAACTTCCATCCCAGTGGGCCACAGTCCCGCGCACAATCACTACGCCACCAGGGCTCAGCCACAGACGCTATATCTTTTGTTAGCCAGACACCACATTTGCTCATACACACATTTGTCTTCAGTGATCTTGTCAGGAAGGTGAGCATCATGGAATGTCTGTTTAATAGAACAAAGTATTCTTGCATTGAGGAAGTACTTGAGTGGAGATCCAATGCCCATCTGCTGTCTTAATACTAGCTCTATAAATTTATGCTCATTGATCTATTTCCCCATCATCATATATAAATATATTTACTTATGTACATGCCTGTATTTAGAACTCTATAAATGTCCTGTACTACCCAGTTCTTTCCTCTATTTCCTTTTGCTTTCCTCTTTCCCACTATCATGCTCAGTCTTTCTTTGGGTTTTAGTAATTTTTCTCTGTTACATTACTCTTGATCAATCCCTACCAGGCCTCCCACATGCACCTTATCACTGATTTTGAATCACTTGTTCCCTTATCCCTGGGTTGGTCAGCACCACCTCTTTTCCCCCGCATCGCCATTGCCCATGTCCCCCTGGAACCATCAGTCCTGTTGTTTTCTCCTCCAGACTATCTTATATAGTGTTCATCCAGCCTATCTTATATAGATAGACTTGGAGAGACGATAATATGTACAAAAAAAGCAAGGCATCATAAGGTGAAGTGACCAAAGAAAACAAAATGAGGACCAAAAAACCCCAGATGTTCAGAAAAAATAAATAAATAAGTAAAAAAATAGAAATGATAACAAAATGAAAACCTGTAAATAGTTCAATGTCTGTTCATTGACCTCCAGGAGTGTCTCAGAGTTGAGTCCGGTGGGGTGACTCCAAAGCATATCCTTGGCACTTCCTCGGGAGCTCCATGTTCTGCTCCTCCTGCTGCTCTGCTGCGCACTCTTAGTTTTTTGCCTTGGTATGTTGGGGTCAGACAGGGTACAGTCCCGACCCTGCTTCTCCATTGTTGTCTCCATAGGGCCTTGGGTCCTTGATAGACGCCATATTTCATAGTGGGGCTGGCCATGTGGTCCTCTCTGTACATTGACTGTTCTGAGTGAGGATATCATCCTCAAGGCTCAGAGGGCCAGAATGCACTCCACTCTCTCTTCCTTCCCCTTCATTTGTTTTCATGTGCTCTGGTCAGTCATGTCTCATTCCCTGAGCTGCAGCTCCAGTGCTGCCCTCCAAGGCTAACTTCCCTGGGTGGGTGGGTGGCTGTCCATGTAGTTGGGATTGGGGTTGGGCCCCCCGACCCCTCCCCTGGCTTCCTGCTCCATGCCATCACTCTGCATTCACATCCTGGAACAACGGGTTTAAATGTAGTCCCTATTTCCCTGTGGTGATTAGTACCCCATTCTTCTTTACACATTGCCATCTTCAGTTAGCTATCATATGTGTCAAAGATCAGTTGTCTGTATACTGAAGGTTTTATTATGGGGTTTTCATTTTTTTTCCATTGGTCTGAGTATCTATCATTATGCCAATACCATGCTGTTTTGATCACTGTAGCTGTATAATATGTGCTTATCAGGTAAAGTAAGCCCTCCCACTGTGTCCTTCTTGAGGAGTTCTCTGCTAACTCTGGGCTTCTTCCCACTCATATGAAGTTGGTAATCAGTTTTTCCATTTCTTTGAAGAAAGATGAGGGTAATTGTATCAGAATTGCATTAAACATATAGTGCCTTGCATAGGACTGACATCTTTGCTATACTGAATCTTCCAATCCACGAGCATGGTACATTCTTCCATTTGTTGAGGTCACTCTTGGTTTCTTGTAATCGTGTTCTGTAATTTTCCTCACGTAGATCTTTTGTTCTTTTATTCAGGTATATCCCCGATATTTCTATTTGTGCTTGGCTATTGTGAAGGGTACCACTTTTTTTTTAAATCTCCTCTTCCGTGGTCTTATCCGGTGTGTATAGCAGTCCAACAGACTTCTTATTGTTGATCTTGTATCCTGCCACTCTGCCAAACTCCTCTATTGCTTCCAGTAACCCCCCTTGTGGAGTTTTTGGGATTTTCCTTATATAAAATCATATCATCTGCAAATAACGATAGTTTCACCTCTTCCTTCCCCGGGCAAATGAATACCTTTGATGTCTTTTCTTTGCCTTATGCTTTTAGCTAAAACCTCCAGTATGATATTAAATAAGAGTGGGGACAGGGACATGTTTGTCTGGTCCCCTTTTCCAATGGGATGGTGTTTGCCTTTTCTCCATCGACTAGTACATTGGTTGTTGGTTTTTCATGTGTAGCTTGTATTGTCTTGAGGAATTTTCCGTTCATTCCTTGCAAATGGGAAAATATCCCATGCTCGTGGATTGGAAGACTCGATATTGTAAAGCTGTCAGTTCTACCCAAGGCACTATATAAGTTTAATTCCTAACTTCTCAATTGTCTTAAATGGGAATTTGTGTTGGATGTTGTTGAATATTTTTTCTGCATCTGTCGATATCATCATATGGTTCTTATAGTTTTTCATGTCAATGTGGCAAATGATACTAATGGTCTTTCGTATGTTGAGCCATCCCGCATCCCAGGTCTGAACCCCACTTGGTCATGGTGAATTATTTGTTTTATTTACTTTTGTATTCTATTGCCTTGTATTTTTCTTTTCTTTTTTCTTTTTTTTGTTTTGTTTTGAGCATAACGGCTCTATGGTGGTGGGAGTAGGAGGCCCCGGCTTGAATTTTTCTAAGGATTTTTACGTCAATGTTCACTAGGGATATTGGTATGTAGTTCTTGAGGGTTATTGATCTGTGTTTCTCTATTTTTGTGGGATCCTTGTCCAGTTTTGGTATCAGTATTATGTTAGCTTCATAGAAGGAGTTTGGGAGTTTACCATCTTTTTTTTTGTTTTGGAAGAGTTTGTGTAGGATTGGTGTCAGTTCTTCTCTGAATGCTTTGTAGAATTCTCCTGTAAAGCCATCTGTTCCAGGGGATTTTTTTTTGTAATCCCCTGATAACCTTGTCTATTTTTTCTATTGGTATGGGTCTGTTGAGATTCTTGACCTCCATCGGGGATAGTCTAGGGAGGGACTGTTTTTCCAAGAATTTGTCCAACTTCCAATTTGTCAATTTCCAACTTGTTGAATTCATTGGAATACAGTCCTTCAAGTACTGTCTAATATTCCTTTTGATTTCATTAGGATCAGTTGCAATGTCCCCTCTTTCAGCCTCCATTCTTGCTATTGAAATATGTTCCCACCTTTCTTTGGTTAAATCTGCCAGTGGTTTGTCAATTTCATTAATCCTTTCAAAGAACCAACATTTCACAGCATTAATTTTTTTCTTTTTTTTCTTATTTCCCCTCTCCTGACTTTCAGCCCTGATTTTTCTTGTTTCTTTTCTTTTGCTATTAGTGAGATTGTCCTGATGACTCTGCTCTAGTTGTTGTAAATTTTGTCCCAGCATATCAGTTATGAGACGCTCCTCCTTTTTCAGGTGTGCATGTATTGATTGCTATGAAACTTCCTCTGATAACTGCCTTTACTGTATCCCTTAAGTTTTGGTATGTTGTGTTTTCATTGTCATTGCTTCTAGAAATTTTCTAATTTCATCTCTGATCTGGTGCTGCTTTTGAAATAAAGAGTTATGCATCCTCCAATTATTGACTCTTGTTTTCTTCATTTTTCTTTTGTTCATTTCCAATCTTATGGAACAGTGATCAGAGAGAGAGGTCTGTATGATATCAATGGACTGAAATTTATGTAGATTTGCCTTATGCTCCAGCTTGTGGTCTATCTTTGGATATGTGCCATGTCCGCTTGAGAAAAATGTAATTTTTTGTATTTGGATGAAAAACTCTGTAGACATCTATCAAGTCAAATTGTCTAATTGTAGTGTTTAGGTCTCTAGCCTCCTTGTTGAGTTTCTTTCCCTGCGATCTGTCTTTCTCAGAAAGTGGTGTATTGAAGTCACCCACTATAATTGTTGAGGATATGATGTCTTTTTCAACTTTTGGAGTATTTAGTTTATGTATTCAGTGGTCTCTCGTTCAGGGAACATATGTTTATAATGCTTATTGGTTCATTGTCTACCCTTCCCTTGAATATTACATATTGTCCCTGCTTATCTCTTTTTATGGTTTGTACTCTGAGGTTAATTTTATCTGTCATTAGAATTGCTACTCCTACTTTTTTTGAATTGTTGTTTGCTTGGTATGCCTTTCTCCAGCCTATTTTTGATTCTCTGCCTGTTTTTATCTGTAGTCTTGAGATGTGTCTCCTGTAGGCAGCAGATTGTTGGGTTGTGTTTTCTAAGGCAGTCTACAAACCTCAGTCTTTTGATTCCTTAATTTGGTCCATTGATATTTAGGGCTATTATCTCCATCTGTGGAATATGTGATACCATCGTATACCTTTTGTATTAGGTGTTCCCCTACCACCCTTTCTTTTCAGTGTGTTGTGCATGTGTGTATGAGGGTTGATCATTCTTGACTTCTTTCTACCCTTAAGTCATTCCTATTTGGGGGGCTGTCTACTCTTTGTTGCCCTCTAGGTGAGGTTGTTCTATGTGGAGGTCTCTTATTTATGCTTGATGAGTGATGTTCTTCTGCCCATACTGGGTCAGCAAAGATCTTTTATAGGGTTGGGTTTCTTTTAACGTATTCTTTGAATTTTTCCTTTTCTGAGAAAGCTCTAATTTCTCCATCTGTCCTGATAGATAATTTGGCTGGGTAAAGTATTCTTAGGTTTGTGTTATTTTCTTTCAATTTTTGGAATATATTACTCTACTCCCTCCTCTTCTTCATAGGGTCTGCTAGTAGATCTGAGCATATTCTGATTTGGGAATCTTTATATGTGATTGCTTTTTTCCCCCTAACTGCTCTCATGATTTTCTTCTTTTCCTCAAAGCTTGATAGTTTAACTATTATGTATCTTGGCAACTTCTTTGTGGGATTCAGTCTAGCTGGTATTCTTTCAGCCTCCTGAATGGTTGCCTGGTTTTTATTCATTAACCTGGGGGAGTTTCCTCTAAGAAGTCTCTGTCTATGTTGTAGATGATTTCTTTGTTGTATATTCCTCTGGTAGACCAATAATTCTGATGTTCCTCTTCATAGGATCAGACATAGCATTTACATTTTCTTCAGTTTCTGATAATCTTATTAGATTTTTGTTCGCATTTGTTAAAGTCTGTTTGGCGATCCTCTAGGTGACTGGTGTGGTTGCAGCTTCCTCCAGTTGATTCATGAAGTCCATGAGTCTGCTGTTGGTTTATGTTATCTTGCCCCTAAGTGCTTGTATTTCCCTTTGGTATGTGGACTTTATCTCATCTATCAATTCATCCTTTTTCTGTATTTTTCCCTCATATCCCATATGACTCCAAGCAGCATTTTGAAAATTTCTTTCTGTGGAATATCAATGTCTGCTTCTTCTATGCATGCTGTTACATTCAGGACATCTTCTGCCATTGCCTTTTGTTTCTCCTGTTTTTTTCACTGAGGTTGTTGGGGCTGTTGATGTGGCATTGTTTCAGAGGAACCAGGTGCCATTTTCCATGGAGTTAAAGAGCACTGCCTCTCTCTGGGGGACTTTTGAAAGCATGTCTTTGAACTTTCTTTGACTAATTTCACTATGAAATTGGCCTACCACTTTATCCTCCTGTGGCTTCAGTCTTTCCCTAGTGAACCAGTATTCTGGTATTTGGAGGGCAAGTCCGATGGTTCTCTCAGGGACCACTGGTTAGATTGTTGTGCACCCACAAGGATGCTGCTGCCCTGCACGATTTCATCAGGAGCAATGCTTGTGCAGGCCACGGCAGCCTGGGCCACTTCAGGGGCCGCGGTATAGGAGTGCTTGATGCAAGAGAAGCGCCACAGAAGACTGATGGGCTACCCGCTCCTGTGTAAAGCAGCGTGATTGGCGAATGAATGCTCCCATCAGACAATCGGTGCTGAGGCTGGCCAGTGGTTACTGCAGCAGCTCAGAACTCCAACCAGTGCTGGACAAACCACCCTGGGCCACACGTGAGGCACCAAGGCAGGCGGGAGGAAGTTGCCTCAGTCAGGTGGAACCGCAGAGTACATTACAAAAGCTCTGCAACCCACACAGATTGGAATTTCCCTGTTAGAAATTGTGTGTCCCCCCCCCCCATAAAATGATTTATTTTTAAAAAGGAGGGGGAAGAGGACTCAAGTAGAAAATATTTGAAAATGAAGATGGCAACATGTGTACAAATATGCTTGATACAAATGATGTACTGAATGTTATAAGAGCTGAAAGACCCGCCAATAAAACTATTGGGAAAAAAAAGAAATTGGGCAGAATATCTCCAAATGGATGCTGGGTGGGCTGCCCTACACCAGGTAGCAGGGTGTAGCAGGCCTAATTGCTCTAGGCTGAGGGGAGTGGTCTGGAGGTCCACAATGGCATGTGAGCCAAACTGGAAAAGACCAAGAGGAGAAAACAGAAGAAACTAAGCCTGCTGAAACTGTGGGGTGATAGAAGAGAGGGAACCCAAACTAATTATATAACTGACCCCAGTCCCTGACTGTGGGACTGCAAGGGTTTAATCCCTGCCCTGTGCTGGTGGCAAGCTGTGATTCTGTTAAGATAAAGCCCCTGTGCCAGCTCCAATTGATCCTGGCTGTGGCTCTGGTCAAACCCTAGCCGGCCTTCACTGTGGTAAGCCAAAAGCCTCCAGCCCCTCAGCACCTGGTGGATCTGTGCCTACTTATCTTTATGATGCTCCTTCTGCGATCCAGCAGTATTGAATTTCTCTCTCAGTAATTCTCTTGGGTGGGTTTCTGCTGCATTCCTCTGGTTGGTGTTACTCAGTTGCCATCTTCCTGGAAGTCATGGGTTGCATATTTTTTACAGTACTACCAACAGTGGGTGAAGGTCCCAGTCTTGCCACCCCTCCTCCATTTTCAGTTATTTTTCTGATTGTATTTTTAAACTTGACTATCAATGGCTGCATAAAGTGATACCTTTTTTTCTTTGAGATTTCCAGTCTTATTTTATAATTTTTAAAAAGTCCCTTTATTAGGGGCTCATACAACTTTTATCAGAGTCCATACATCCATCCATTGTGTCAAGTACATTTGTACATTTGTTGCCATCGTCATTTTCAAAATATTTTCTTTCTAATTCAGCCCTGAGTATCAGTTTCTCATTCCCCCCCCGCCTTACCCCTTCTCCTTCATGAATCCTTGATAATTTATAAATTATTATTATTTTTTTCATGTCTTATACTAACCAATGTCTCCTTTCAGCCACTTTTTTGTTGTTGGATCACCTAGTAGGCCGCTGTATGTATGTCATTGTGATTGCGTCCCCTAACTACCCCCACCTTACTTTACCCTCCTGGGTTGGCTACTCTGAATATTGGTCCTGAGGGTTTTTTTTTGTCCTGGACTCCTTATGTTTACAGCTTATATCTGTACCCATGTACATGCTCTGGTCTAGCCAGATTTGTAAGGTAGAATTGGTGTCATGATATTGGGTGGAGGGAAACATTAAAGAACTAGAGGAAAGTTGTAAATTTCAACAACGCTATACTGCACCATGACTGACTCATCTCTTTCTTGTGACCCTTCTGTGAGTGGATGTCCAATTATCTACATGTGTGCTTTGGGTTTCCCCTCTGTACCGCACTTTTTTCACATTGACATAATTATTTCTTCTGGGCTTTGAATCCTGATCCCTGTTCCCATCGACATCTAATGATCACACAAGCAGTTGTGCTCCTTCCAGGCGGGCTTTGTTGCTTCTCAGCTGGATAGCTGCATGTTTATTTTCAAGTCTTTAAGACCCCAGATGCTATATCTTTTTTTTAATGCCATATCTTTTGATAGCCAGACACCATCTGCTTTCTTCACCACATTTGCTTATTCATCTATTTTGTCTTCAGTGATCATGTTGGGAAGGTGACCATCATGGAATGCCAGATTAATAGAACAAAGTGTTCTTGTGTTGAGTAGAGGACCTACTTGAGTATAGAGGATCAAAGTCCATGTGCTACCTTAATACTTAACATATAAATATATGTACATAGATCTATTTCCCTATCATTACACATAAACATATTTACATGTGCACATAACTATATTTAGACTTCTATAAATCCCTTGACCCCCTAGTTCTTTTCTCTATTCCCTTTTATTTTCCTCTAGTTCCACTATCATGTTCAGCCTTTATTGGGTTTCAGTAATTCCTCTTGGTCACACTGCCCTTGATCAAGTCCTACCAGGCATCCTACACCCTTGCCATTGGTTTTTGATCACTTTTTGTTCCCTTGTCCCTGAGTTTATTAATATCCACTTCCTTTCCCCTGCCTCATCCTCTCCCATAATATCCCCCCACCCCTCCATGTTTGTCCTGTTGTTTTCTCCTCTGGCTTATTTATCCAGCTTATCTTATCTAGATAGACATGCAGATACAATAAGGACAAAAATAAGGCAGAGCAAAACAAAACAACAAAAGGAAAGAAGACAGAAAAATAAAAAAGAAAAGCCTATAAAAAATTCAAGGTCTGTTTGTTGACCTTTAGGAGAGTTTCCAGCCCAGTGTGATAGGGTGCCACAACCTGGCTCCACAATTTATTTTTGGTATTCCCCTGAGACTTTATTGCTTTGCTCAGCTGCATGCCTGCACTGGACCTCCAGTGTTCCCTTGAAGTACTTTGGGTCAGTGAAGGATATCATGTCTTGTGGGGCCGGCCCTATGGTCCTCTCTGTGCACTGGTTGCTCTAAACAGCAATATGGTCCTTGGGACTTGGTGGGTGTGTTAGCCTGGGTAGACTAGAGGAACAAATTTCATAGACACACATATGGATAGAAGGCAATGGTTTATATACAAAAGGAATGGAACACTAAGAAAGCATATCAACCCAGTCCAGTTCAAAGTCCTAAGTCCAATATTAGCCCATATGCCCGATATTAGTCTATAATGTCTCCTTCCGACTCATGAAGTCACAGGTCAGTGGGTGCAGAATGCTGGCACTGGCAGGGGTCTCCCCATGGCTCCTCACTTCTAGGGCTCAGGGTCCATCAACAGCATCAGTGGTGGCAGAAGCAACTCATCACTGGCAGTGGTCTCCACATGACTTTTGCAGCTTTAGAGGTCTGGCTCCATCAGGGCAAAGCAGTGTGGCTTCTCCTCCGGCTCCCCAGACACTGCCATCTTGTCTTGTCCATGATTCATCATCTCTGAGACTTACTCCCAACAACCAAGGAGATAGCTTCTCATCTCCATGAGGGAAAATCGTGAGATTTCCCAGAAGTCTCAGGAGAAAACCATGCCCACACAGAGGCCTCATTGTCTACTCAATGGCTATCTCCAGGTTAACAGGCTAGACTTCAACCCTACATCTCAATTATGAAATTAACATAAGCACATGACTGCCACAGTGGGTCAGGATGTTTTCTACTCTCTCTCCTTCCCTCTTCATTTGCTCTTGGGTGCTCTGATCAGATGTGTCTCCTCTCTCTGCATTGTAGCTTCAGTGGGGATTAGGCAGGGGGCACTGTTCATGTAATTGAGATTGGGGTGGACCCTTCAGACCTCTTATTGGTTCCCTGCTTCGTGCTGGTATGTTACATTCATGTCTTGGTGGACTGGGTTGAAATCTGGTCTCTCTCTCCTGTTCCTGTTGAGATATAAACACTCCCCTCCCCTTATAAAGTGGTATCTTATCATTGTTTGGGTTTGCATTGTCTCAGAAGGCTAATGATTATAGGCATTTTTTATGTCTGTTAGATGCCTAGATATCTTCTTTAGTGAATACTCTGTTCATATAACATGCCTATTTTTTTTCATTTAATTATTCATCTTTTTCTTTTCGAAGTATTAAAATATTTCATAGATATTAGAGATTAGTCTCTTGTCCAATATATTATTGCCCCCAATTTTTGTCCATCATGTGGGTTCATTTTTCTTCTTTTTGACACATATAAGTGTTTTAATTTTAGGAGACCCCTGCCATCAATTTTGTCTTCTGCTGTGCGTGTTTCATTATACCTGATAATGTTTATGCCATGTATTGGGACACCTATGTTGTCTTTATTTGTTTATTGATGATCTTTATAGTTCTAGCATTTACATTTAGTTCTTTAATCCATCTTGAGTTCAATTTTTGTATATGGAATCAAGTGTGGTTCTTATTTCATTTTCTGGCAAAAATAAGTCCAATTTTATAAGCAATATTTGTTGAAGAGATTATCTCTTGCCCATTTGATAGCTTTTGACTTTTTGTCAAAAAATCATTTGTATCTAGGTGGATACAGTCTAGGTAAATTTTCATTTCTGGACTCTCTGTTCTTGCTCCATTTGTCTGCATTTCTCTTGTGCCAATTCAGGATGTTTTGACTACTGTGACTCTATAGTATATTTTGAAATCAGGAAGTGTGAGATCTCATGCTTTGTTCTCCTTTAGTGATGCTTTGCTTATCTGGGATCTCTTTCCATATAAAATTGGCAATTCATTTTTCTCTCTCTTTAAAGAATGATCCTGGGATCTAGACTTGAATTGCATTATATTTATAGGTTACTTTGGGTAGTACTGACATTTTTCACAATGGTACATCTTCCTATCCATGAACATAGTATATTTTTCCATTTAGGTAAGTCTTTTAGTTTAGGGTTTTTGGTTTTTTTTTGAAGTGTTTTATAGATTTATTTGTTTCTCTGGTTCTGTTTATTCCTAAATACTCCCTCTTTTGACTCATTTTTTTTCTTGACTTCCTCTTCAGTGATATCTTAGTATATAAAAGTTTGATTAATTTTTATGTATTGATTTATCCTGCCAAATTATTTCTAACAATTGTCTTGTTGAGATTTGGGGTTTTCTATGTATTATGTGAAATAGAGAGTTTTATTTCTTATTTGCCAATTTGGATGCCTTTTGATTTCTTTTTGTTGTTTTATAGCTCTGGCTAAGACATCCAGTATGTGTTAGGCTGCTTTTCTAAAGAAGCAAAACCCAAAATGCTTATATATGTATATATAGAAATAAGTTTCTATATATAAATAAAATGTTCTTACACAGTGGTAGAAGCTGTCACATCCAAGTCTAGGTAGGTAAGAAGTCCATGGGCCAGATGTGAGAATAGAGATTCTCCTGACTCAACTAGCTATGGGTACTGAATAACCCAAGATAGGCATGAAGATAACAGGCTGATGACTGCAGAGATAAGTAAATCCAAGATCGGCAAGTCAGTTGGTTGGCCATTGAAGATTCCCAGGGTAAGCAGAACATTGATTCAAGTGGAAAGGATTGGAGGTCAATGAACCACATATAGGATCCAGACCCAGCAGGAATCAAATGAGCTTTTCCACAGGGTATATTTCTAAAGAATATAGGTGAGACCCTTTAGGAAGCCTCTTTTCACTTACATCTGGATCGTGTCCTGAATAAGGGAGTTTCACTCCACCATAATCTTCTTAAAACTGCATGATCACTCACAGAAATTCCATCCATGGAGTTAATTACATTATTTCAGGTCACACCAGGGGGTGTTATTGGACCACAACTGCCAACCACAATTGGCCCAGTAAAACTGACATAAAATTCAACTATCATAGCATAATATTAAGTAAGAAAGGCAATTAAGGGCAACATTGTCGTTTTCCCATTTTTAAGGGAAATACTTTCAGTCTTTCCTTATTGAGAAAGATATTGGGCACTTATTTTGCATACATGGTCTTTATTATGTTGATTAATTTCCCTTCTATTCCTATTTCATTGAGTGATTTGATCAGGAATGGGTATTGCAAATGCAGATAGCACTTGGGCGGAAAGGCATCTTTTTCTTCCCTTTCATCTATTTTAAGGCCCAAAAAGAGGTAGGAGAAGAATAGATGGGGGCTCAGGGTGCTAACCAGCCCAAGGGGAGGGTCTTGTTTATCCCCACAGGCAAGAGGAAACCTCATCCCAAGGTGCCAATTAATGAGGGCAATGATTCTCCTTGGAGTAGCTCATTCCCAGAGATGACTGCAGAACTGGCCACTGCTCTGGAGGTGATATCCTCTCCCTGGATGACAGTGCTGCAGAGGACAGTCCTGAAGATACAGTCCTAATAGAGTGTCTGGCCTGACCTGCCCACCTGGGGCAAACCAAGATATGAGTGCAACAGACCATGGGAGTGAAGATACACAGTCCCTGAAGCATCCCCACTGTACACGTCTGACTTGGGGGAGAGCATATGATACCCCATTTGACCTGGTTGGGGATTGCTCTCAAGGTGGGTCATACTGAAAGTCTTAGGTGTGAGTGGGGTGGAGGAGGAGGGAGCAAGGACAGTAGACAGTTCAATCCCTGACTACAGGAATAGCAATGGGGTCTTTCAGGATTCTCGTCTTTTGGGCATGAAGGATGAAGACT
Source organism: Nesogale talazaci (assembly GCA_004026705.1). Taxonomy (NCBI): domain Eukaryota; kingdom Metazoa; phylum Chordata; class Mammalia; order Afrosoricida; family Tenrecidae; genus Nesogale; species Nesogale talazaci. Next base: position 36,482 of record PVJH01002902.1, read on the forward strand.
AAAAGGGTGTTTGTGTTGTTAGATAAGCAGGACCTGGGATAGGTAAACCTGAAAGAAAGGGAGTCAGGACAAAGGTTTATAACATGCCTTTCTCTATATATAACAAAAAGATATCCCTCTGTATTATGTCATGATCCGTGTTAGACTTTTGACTATAGGTATTTTGTGTGGGAGTGTTTGTTATCTTTTTGTTTAGTGTTTATCTATACAAGATATGCAAAATAGGCGATCTTACTGAGACAGCAACTGGACGAATGGGTTCAGGGGGTATGAGAGTGGAAGAGAAGGTAGGGCTATGGGTGGGGAGTAAAAAATAATGGATACAGGGGGATAGGGTAAGTGTTCTAAAATTGACAGCAAAGCTGGTACAGCTTTTCTGATTGTGTTTGTTCAATCTATTTGTGTCTGGGAGGAATGATCTAGAGATGAACAATTGTTAATCATAATAGTGGGGTAGGAGGGAAAACGTATATAAATATATGTGTACTTGTTTATATATGTACATATATTCACTCACAAGGAAGTGTGTGGACTTTGGGCTTCTCTGAGATCTTGGCTCAGTAAAAGATTAGTTTGTTCTAACAATGTGGCCTTATATGATACTCACCTTTCTGACACAATGCTGAAATGTGGTGAAGAAAACTGATGGTTCCTGACTAGGGAAGCAGCACACCAGCCTGAATGACCATGAGAGGTCAAAAGAATCAGGAATCAGGAGTTAATTACATTATTTCATTACATAATTACATAAAATCATATCATTGTGTGTCCACCTTCCCTTTTGGGATTGTTGAAGACAAATGTATGCATAAGCAAATGTGGTGAAGAAAGCTGATGGTGCATGGCTATCAAAAGATATAGTATCTGGGGTCTTAAAGGCTTGAAGACAAACAAGTGGCCATCTTGCTCAGAAGCAACAAAGCCCACATGGAAGAAGCACACTGTCTGTGTGATCACTAGGTGTTGAAAGTATCAGGTATCAGGCATCAAGAAACTAAAAATTTTATTAGTGTAAGTGAGGGAGAGTATAGGATGAGGACCCAAAGTACATATGTAGGCAATGGAATTCTTACAGAGGGGCCGAGGAGAGGAGATAAACTAGTTAGGGTGTAGTATAGCAATGATGAAACATACAACTTTCCTCTAGTTCTTCAATGTTTCATTCTTCCCACTGTCATGATCCAAGTTCTACCTTACAAATTTGGCTAGACCAGAGGAGATACACTGACACAGTTAGGAGCTGGAAACATAGGGAATCCAGGACAGATGATCCCTTCAGGACCAGTGATCAGAGTGGCAGTACTGGAGGGTGGAGGGAAGGTGGGGTCAAAAGGTGCAACCAATTGCAAAGATTTACATATAACCTTCTCTCTGTGGTATGGACAATGGGGAGGTGGGTGAAGGGAGACATCAGGCAGTGTAAGATATGACAAAATAATAATAATTTATAAATTATCAAAGGTTTATGGGGGGCTGTGGGGATGGAGAGGACAAATGAGCTGATGTCAAGGGCTTAGATAGAAAGCAAATGTTATGAGAATGATGAGAGCAGTGGATGTACAGATGTGCTTGACACACAATGGACCTATGTATGGATTGTGATGAGTTTTATGAGTCCCCAATAAAAGGATTTTTTAAAAAAGATATGTTTGGGGTCTTAAAACTTGTAGTTAAACAAGTTCCCATATAGCAGGGAAGCAACAAAGCTCACATGGAAGAAGCACGCCAACCTGCATGATCATGAGGTGTCCACAGGAAGAGGTGCCAGAAGTTCAAAAACACAACCAAATCTTCTTGAAGAGTGTGAATGTAGTGGAGATCCCAAACCCTCCTGTAAGATAATTGGACAGCCCCTCTCAGAAGGGCTACAGGGAAGAGATGATAAATCCAGGGTGTGGTGTGGAACTGATGAACCATAAAACTATCCTCTCATTAATAAATATCTCCTCACATTATTATAAGGCTTTTTTTATTTCATTAATCAAGTTGGATTTGCATATGTTCATTTGTATTTTTAAGGTTATGCAGTACATGAAAGTCAAGATAGCCCTTCAGAAATAGTTACAGAAGAAATAGTTCTTTGAGGGTCTGGGAAGGGAGAGGAGGGGAATTGGGAATAGGGAACTGAAAGAAATGATGATTGTAAAACAACATGCCTCTGCATCCACTGGCCTTTGATCTCCAGACTTCGTGCTTACCTTCTACTTCATTGTCCAGCACCTGCATGAGTTCCAGCAGGCATTCACGCCTGGATGAACCATTTTCTTGATACACATTTCTTTCTTGGTATAGTTATTTCTTATACATGCATGCAAGTACTTGGTTTTATTTCTTTAGAAAACTCAGCCTAACACAATGACATATTCTAAAAAGACTCTTGTAGTTAAACTTGTAGTTAAACAAGGATCTTTCTCTGGTTTGCTCAATGCTGGAATCTCAGTTACTTATAATGCAAAGTAAACCCATTGCCGTTGTGAGAAGTCAAACTGAGGTCTCTATTAAAATTAAAGCAAAGATTCTTTTTTGATTAAAGCATTTCTGTCTTGTTTTTGCATTACTTGTTTTTATTTGGATTTCTTTCTGTATAGGATATCCAAGATAGATAAATCTATAGAGACAGCGACTAGATCAATAGTTTCCTAAGTAGACCTGGTGATATAGTAGTTATGCCTTGGGTTTCTAACTGCAAGGTCAGCAGTTCAAAACCACCAGAGAAAAGAGAGGACTCCATGAGAAAAGACAGGACTTTGTAGTCCTGTAAAGTGTTAAAGTTTTAGAAACTCACAGGGTCGCTCTGAGTCATTATCCGCTAGATGGTAGAGTTGGAAGGAGAAAACATTTGGGGGAGTTTTTATTAAAAAACAACAATAAAGAAGTTCAGTAAAAATTCAGTGATGGGTTGACATTTAGATAATGGTTACAACTTTGAATACTGGTATATTTGATTGGTAACAGATTATATATGTTTCTTTTCAAATGTTTAAGTAACAAAGTAACTATTAACGTGATTGAGTACATGTGATCTCTAAACAATCATGAGACCTTCCTTAGTAAACATCTGAATTGTCCTGAACTCATTATTTTAAATAGTGTGTATTCTTAAGCAGGAAGAACCTAAGCAAGCAAATCACATTGTCCTCCCAGAGTTTAATAGCTCTGTAGCTTTAAATGACAGACTGCGTTCTCTCTCTCTCTCTCTCTCTCTCTCTCTCTCTCTCTCTCTCTCTCTCACACACACACACACATTTTATTGAGGGCTCATACAACTCTTATAACAATCCATACATACATCTATTGTATGTCAAGCACATTTGTATATTTGTTGCCATCATCATTCTCAAAACATTCTCTTTCTACTTAAACCCTTGGTGTCAGTTCTTCATTTTTTCCCTCTCTCCCCACTCCCCCCCATGAACCCTTGATAATTTATAAATTATTATTTTGTCATATCGTACACTGTCCGATGTCTACCTTCACTCACTTCCCTGTTGTCCGTACCCCAGGGAGGAAGTTATATGTAGATCCTTGTAATTAATTGGTTACTCCTTTCTGCTCCCCCTTCCCTACACCCTCCTGGTATTGCCATTCTCACACTGATCCTGAAGGCATCACCTGTCCAGGATTCCCTATGTTTCTGGTTTTTATCTGTGCCAGTGTACATCCTCTGGTCTAGCCAGATTTGTAAGGTAGAATTGGGATCATAATAGTGGGGGTGGGGAGAAGCAAGCATTGAAGAGGCAAGTTGTATGTTGGATCACTGCTATACTGCACCCTGACTGGCTCGTCTCCTCCGTGTGGTCTTTCTGTAAGGAGATGTCCTATTACCTGTAGATGGGCTTTGGTTCTCCAATCTGTACTTCTCCTCATTCACAGTGATATAATTTTTACTTCTTTGATGGACAGGCTGCATTCTCAAAGCTGAAGTTACTTTGATTTAATTCAGATCGTATCAGCTCCACTTTCTAATGTTGTGAGCCATAGACAATTGTGGGATGCCCTTATTCATAAATCTCATTAGGAAGTTATTTCCTAATCACATCTCACATCTTCTGCCATGCTGAATTAGAAGCCTCATCTTCAGAGTGGGTTCGTTCTCAGAGTTACCTGTTTCCCTCACATTATTTTATAATTAGAGGGCAATCTGGATCTATAGATATCTATGAACTCAGACCCTGTAATGTAATGACTTGATACCATCATATGTTAAATAGTGAATTGAGAGATTAAAGAGAAGGGCTTACACTGAAACAAGGCACTTGGAGACAGGTGTATTTCTGGAGGGTACCATAACTTAAAATATTTAACCAATTCAAACGGAATATTGGGATTTACAATAAAATCAGGTATATATATATGTATGTATGTATGTATATATATATATATATATACCAAAAAGGTCTGAGTTAGAATGCCTGTATTTGAGTATTTGCTGGCAAATTCAATGGCCAGTCCTAAATGCTGACTGAGCTTCTTAAGAGATGGATCTGAGTGAAAGAATATTAGCTGCAAAGTAGCACATTAAAGCAAACATAAGGAAAATGTGAAAATAATAACTATGCTAAATAACAGAAATAAAATCAAGATGATAACTATGATAAAGGAATATTCCTTTACCTGGGAAAAAAAAGCGGATATTGAAACAAGGGGTAATATTACATGTGTGTAATAACTACATTACCATAATAATGTCAGTAATCAGGAAATAAACCCTACAATTCCAGCAGGTTGCATGAAATCTTGTTTCCTGATCTTAAAGAAGAGTCATTTACTTTCAATGTCATTTGCTTCTTCTTCTTTTTTTTTTTTTGTGGCATCACTGCCCTGTGGGAGTAGGAAGCCCAGCCTTGCTCCTGGAGAGCTGCTGCTGGATTTGAACCACCAACCCCGTGGGCCGCACTCCCGCACACAACCACTACACCACCAAGGCTCAGCAGTCATTTGCTTCTTTCGAGGAGGTGTAAATCTTAGTTTAAGTCTTTCAGTTAGAAGGGGTTTTAGTCTTCTTTAAAAGAGACAGAATCAACTTTTAATTCCTTTTAATATAATGGCACATGTACTGGTGATAATAATATACAGAATTTATTCTAGTAAGATTTCAGTAAGTCATTCAAATGATAGCTCACCCAAAGTATATTTTCTTTTGGGGAGATGCTAAGTAGACATTTTTTTTTTGGATTGTGGTCCCTGCTTATCAAAGTGTTTCTTACCTATGAAAAAATAGATATTTTAGAGTATTAGATGAAATATTGTGAGATGGATATAAGTGAGTGAATATTTCAAGTATTAGTTTTAGTGATTTCCCATATAAAATCTTGTCTGTAGTCATTTCTTGGGGTTTACAGGTGTAATCATCTAAACATTTCTGAATAGATTCAGTCAAGAATTTTGAAATGTGTTATATTATTTTCTGATCTTATTTGAAGTTCAAAATAAAATTTTTAAAAATTAAAGCACTTTTCTCCATATGAAACGGGAATAGTTCTTTTGTGACTTTCTAAAAACTTACAAAGATTCCAGAAGTTTAGAGTAATTGACTAAGGAACAACACAGAGTCATTTAAACAAACATCTTGAAGGTAAAACCTCCATTTGGAAGCTAGCTCCAATCCCAACTACATGGACAGCCCTCCCCCCCACCCCCATCCCCTGGAGGTCTCCCAAAAGAATTCACTTGTATAGTCACCTTTGGGGTCTTGTTGAAGAAATGATTTCTGAAGTATTGGTCTTGCAAAATCCTATCATGTGATCGCCAGCTTCATTTATATTATCAAGGTGATATTTTCCGTAGGGTACCTTCTTTTTCTTGGGGGGGACATCACTGCCCTGGGGGGAGTAGGAAGCCCAGCCTTGCTCCTGGAGAACTGCTGCTGGATATGGCCTGCCAACCCTGTGGGCCGCAGTCCCACACACAACCACTACGCCACCGGGGCTCAGCCCTACTGTTCCTTCTTTGTTTCCAACTTGTACATTCTAATTGCCAAAAATTACAACGATGCCTCAGTTCACATTTGACCAGTTTCAGACTGAAGAAGTTGTGAGGTTTTAGCCGGTCAGTCCCTGCTCACTGTGACCTTGGGGACCACAGAGTGAAACTCGGCCTGGTCCTGTGTCATTCGCACAGTTGTTCTCATGCCATAGTTGCAGCCACGGTGCGTGTCTTTCTTGCCCAGGGTCTTCCTCTGCCAAAAGTCCTTCAGTGTCTGCATCACTGATTTTAATGGTTGGTGTGTAAATTTGAATAATGATTGTATGGACTGGATTTCCTTGTATGAGGATAGGTATTATCACAGGCAGCAAAGTACTTCAAGGTAGATCTTGACCAAAGGCTTCATAGAAATGTCTAGAAAATAATGATGGCAACATATATAAAAATATGCTTGCTACAATGAGGTGTAGGTTGTTATAAGAGCTGTAAGAGCCCTCTAATAAAATGATCTTTAAATGAAAATACATACACGATATATCTTGAAATGTCCTTTTTGATGATGAATATGATGCTATTCCTCTCAAGTTGATCATTCCAAGCACAAAACTCTGATCGTTTTCTGATCGAAAATGGCCACTCCCAGTCCAGTTCAGCACACTGTGGCCAAGGATATCGATCTCTATGCATTCCATTTCATTTTCGATGACTTCAACTTTCCTAGAGTCACACTTTGTACATTCCAAGTGCTTCTATGCTATATGTTGGCAGCTGCTGCTTCTCAGTTTGAATCATGCCCCACCAGCAAACAAAGGCTCCCAAAGCTTTACTGCACCCCTGTCATGGCTGACTCTACTTTGCGAGGGAAGCACTTCCTTAGTCATGCTATGAATGATTCAGATCCGAGGGACCCGTTCCCTAGTATATCATCTGACAACGTTTCATTGCTGTTTTTGAGGTTTTTCAGTGGTTCATTTCTCAGAATTGTATTCTTTTTCACAGTCTGTTCTTCATCTGGAAGCCCATCTGAGACTGGTTCACGTTGGGTGTCCTAGCTGGTATTTAAAATATCAGTGACATAGCTGCCAGCATCACAGCAACAGGAAAGCCATCACAAGATGGCAACCTGGCAGAAAGTGATGGCTATCAAGATTATCCCTTTGAAATTTCCGAAAAACAGTCACTATAAACTTCTTTTCTGATCTCTCTGCCTTAAATTTAATTGGTTCAGCAGCTCCCCTTGTAAACCACCATTTTTATTGGACTTTTTTTTTTAAGTTCCTTAATAAGACTATGACAAATATATTGCTGAGAGAATTTGTCTGTAGCCATCCACTGATGGAAAAGGTATAGTTTAGTATGTTTTATTTGGAATAAACCCATTCATGTATGAACTAGAACCTGTGTAGCAATAATTTCTTACTTCTTTTCACATGACATTAAAGCTCAAAAAAAAACCCTCTCATACATTAACCTATCAATCTTTTTATCCACAGCAATGAAAACTCTTAAATATATAAAATAAATTTCCTTTTTAAGAAACATTTTAGACTCTGCATTGTTTTATCTCTTATAGTACAGCCCTTGAAATGGCAACATGCAATATACTTATCAGCGTATATATCCTTTTCTGCAGTATAAACACCAAATTATATAAAAATGAACATTAATTCAATTTATTATCAGTAAGCTAACTAAAAATCTTGGAAATTATTTTAAGCCTATGTATCATAAACCAGTTATTTTATTTAAATAACCTGTCTTCTTTGTTGCTAGAGAGAGATGAGCCTTTCCACTTCCAATAAGTCGCAGCCTCGGAAACCCAGAGGCAATTCTGTCTGTCCTACAGGGTCACTGAGTCAGAATTGACTCAAGGACAGTGACCTTCTGGAGATCATATATTGAGTCTTTATGATTTAATTTTATGTCTCATCGTGACTTTTAGATTTTTGACTTAGAATTCTTTTACAGTGTAGAGAATTTGACAATTATTTTATGAAGGAGGTGTAGCCAATTTTGATAGAGTAAAATGAAATCATATTCTCATTTTCTTAAATTATCTTCACGTTGTTTGCAAGCTTATAAAAGCTTGCTCAAGGCAGTACAGATAGCCAACAAAGAATAGATTCTTAATTAATTTACATATGCTTAAGCTGTATAGGCATTTGAAAGACCAGGTATTCTTAAATTTCTTAATTCTAATTTTTATTTTTTTCTTGGTAAGCAAATATTTTCTTGCTGTGCAGAGTTAGGGTATTATTATATTTCACAATCCAATTTTTACCTATTTCATACAACCCTCTAGAAAGGCAATTTAGAGTAATTTGTCTTTTAAAGTCCTTGTAGGGCTGTGCCCCGGTGGCGTAAGTGGTTGAATGCTGGACTGCGGCCCATGGGCTTGGTGGCTCTTGAGTCAAATCCAGCGGCGGCTCTCAGGAGCAGCGCTGGGTAGCTCCCACGACCACCAGAGGGCAGTAATGTCCCCCAAAAGTCCTTGTAAAATCAATTTAAAAAAAATTCACAATTCATTCTTTTTCAGTGTCCATTTCAAATAGATTGTATAAAAACTTTCTCACCGTTGATGCTGAAAGTCTGATTCATATTTGTGTTAGTCCAAGTTGACTAGAGAAACAAACCCAGCGAGACTCATGTGTATAAGAAAGAACTTTATATGACAGCACAATTGTATATTGAGAAAACATGCTAGCCCTGTACAGATCAAGCCCATGTGTTTAATATTAGCCCATATGTGCCACACCAGTCTATAAATTCCTCTTCAGACTCACACAACACATGCAATGATGTCGAATGCAAGAAGATCACAGGCCAGTGAGCAAAAAGTCTTGTGGATCCAATGACAGTGGAGTCTCTCAGTGCTGGTAGGGGTCTCCATGTGGCTCCTCCATCCTCAGGGCTCTCGCTCCATCAGCATAGCTCCATGTGTTTTGTCAGCAGGAATAGGAAGGAGAGACTGTGTATCCCACCTCCAGGGAAGAAGATTGGAGATTGCAGAATCCTCAGGAAAAGGCCATGCCCACACAGAGGCCTCACTGACTATCACCCAATTGACAGGCTAGACTCCACCCCTTCGCAAGTTGACAGACTATGTAACTGCTACAATAATAATCAAAATAATTAAAAACCGATCATGAGAAAAGAAAAACTTAATAATATAGACCCAGCTCCCAGAAAAAAAAGGCAGAAAAAGATGACATAAAAACATATACATTGACTAGTGGGTGAGGCTACCTCAAAAATTAGGCTTACAAAACACAAACATATAAAGAGCACAGTTTCTTAAAATACATTTAATAGACATTTGAAAAGGGGTGGTGACTCAATTTAATTAAAAAAAGAGAGATCCTAGATAAACTATTAGCTTGCCAGGGTTTTAGATGGAGGGAAATTAAATCCTCTTAAAAATATGGATATTAAAGAAAATATCCCCAGGTGAAAGAAAAGACATACATGGGAACTTACTTTCTCAAAGTGACCACTGATGTTATGAATTATTTCTAGTACATTCAATTTAAAATATGAACCCTAAGTCAGTGTTCCAGTGATGATTGTAGCGATAGGGGATTCAGGATCATTTATCCAGGATGTTAAGAAATTGCTTAAAATTTTGATTTTCTAGTGTCAAATAAAATTATTAGCAGTGAATCAGTCCTCTGATTCTATTGTATCTACCATACAAAATCTGCTTTCATTTCTTCTGAACTTAATTTATTCTGCTGGCTAGGGATCTAGTCATTTATTTTGAACATATGAGTTTTTCCAATTGTTTTGTAATTTTCCTTTAAGTCTCTAAGTGTCCTTACGAGTATGGACTTTCCTGGAACAGGTAGGAGCAGGACTTTGACATTGCAGCTGTTTCTTTTGTTAGTTTGTAGAGAGGACCCTGCATGGAAGCAATTCTGCTTTCTCAATGTTTCTTAGAAGCTTTTTAATCCATGAGCCCTTCTTTCTTAATTCATTGCTCACAAAGCTCGGTTCAGATAGATCAAAGAATCTCAAAGTAATTACATATAACTAAGACAGACCTTCCCCAGATTTTGAATTTACCATTTACAGAACAGAGTTGTGTTTGTTAAAAGTTGAATACTCTCAGATTGAGTGAGACCCTAATGAGTGTCACAAGGTTTATATAGTGGCTTACTTAAATCTCTGGCTATGTGTGCCAGAGAGTTGCAGAAATGTTGTTTTGTGGCCAGCAGGTAGCATAGTGCTTCTGGTTCATTCTTTGAACCTGTTTATACTGCCACAGGACACTTCAACCACTTAAGAGGTAGGTGGGTACCCATAAAATGAGTAATGTTCCATCATGGACCTCAACTTAATACCGAGGGTGCAGAATTTTAGGCTGGCTGAAGAGGTCCCTTAACTTGAACTCAACAAGCAGCAGGGGTCACCTGGGGACAGTTTAAAAAATAGTTCACATGGTTGCCATGCTAAAACATGTCAGGGTATCTCCATATCTCCCCAACAGCTTGTTATTCTCAGCAGGTTTAGGTTGTGTGTTAATCTTACAAGACCCTAGACTCCAATTATCACTCTTTAAGTGCTACGTATTCACTTAACCAGCATGTCTTATACTAGTTGTTACAATTTTAGACACAGCACAATTGCTACAGAATCAATTCATATATATCTCCTATTATAGACTATGGTTATGGTTACGACTAACAAGAGTTTTGTTATTAGTAACCATATAGCCAGATGGCTGTGGTTACTATAGGTTATGACTCACAGGGATTTTGTCTCAATTGCATTACTTTGAAGCAGCTTTACAATGCATAGGAGACCAATGAGAAGTGCGGGCCTTAAGACAAATCTTCAAATGTGATTGGGAACTTCACCATACTTGTGCCTTACCTTATCAGGTAATTTACAGCCTTGAGAATTAGGGAAAAGAAATGTAACTGGATTTTTCCCTCCTGATTCACTTCAGCTCCCAAGTTTGTCACTTGGAAGCTGCTTTCAGAAAACAGCTTGTTCCTATTAGCAAAGAACTCAATTTTATAACCTTAATACTTTTCAGGACAATTTTCAATGGTAAAAGCCTAATATTTGGTCCCATGGAATTCCTTCACAATGTGGGAATTGTAGCTATTGCAATATTTTAGTTTTTCTCATAGTCATAATTCTTCGATATTTAGTCAAACTTCTTTGAAGTTTTATTGTTCAGCTTCATGTACTGCAGAGGATGACTGACACACGTTGCTGCAGCAATAATTTTACCACACATGTCAAGTAATGAAGAAGGAGCAGATAGAGAGACTGTTCTGCCCCTCCTGGGTCATGAGGGTGCAAAGACTGATTAATGCCTGACGGTTTGAATGTGCCAGGAACTTGGCTCAAATGCTGAGTGAAAAGGATATTCCTTGTTGCAAACAAGAGGAAATCCTCTCTTGGGTCAGCATATATTTACGAAGGTGTTTACAGGGGAGAATGTTTTGATAGTTTGAGAACACCCTGAGCCTGAAGTTGTTGTGCCCTAAATATTTCCTACATCTGACCCTTTGTAAGCTGGCACATGGACAAGCAGAGAAGCTCGAGGGGTCCCCTTTTCTATGTTCAGCTTCTCTCCCTCTCTCTCATGATTCAGTCTTATGTCTTGAGTAGTTAGTCCTGAATCTCAGGTCATTCCCAGCTGGCTGGAGTGCTCCTCTTAGTGAAAATAGTTTTCATTGTTATCCAAAGATCACTTGGCTAAAGATCTAAGCTCTAAGCAAGATAATTGTCCACAAACAATTCCTGGATATATACATTATGTCATTTCTTTGTAACCAACATGACATTCCTTCCTGATTGCATGTCTTCCAATAACATTGTTTAGTCAATCAATGGCTTTATGTAATCAGTAGCCATAAAGATCATGCTCTATTTTGTCTCAGGAGGCTGGGCCTCCTACTCCTACCACCTGAGGGCAGTGATGCCCAAAAAACAAAAAACAAACAAAAAGCACATTTTTTTTTAGTTATGCGTGGCTTTGTTGGTATTTATTTACGTTTTATAATGTCATTTTATAACATCATTTTATCACATCATCTTCTACCGTAGTTCTTCCCTGGAAGCTTGTCAGAGATTTGTGTTTTTAGCTGTCATTTAACACTACAGATGTGCCATGTACGGTGTGCATCTCGTTAAGGGTGTTCACCCTACTCTCTCTTTTGTTTCTGTTTGTGAACTTGCAATTTGGGCGGCTGTTCATTGAGGGGTTTTTTAGATCTTAGAAGCCAAAGAACCAAAGGGGAGATGTTCCTGATAGGTTTTTATTTATTTTTTCTCCAACTCTGGAAATGCTAAAATTTCCAGGGAGCTTTGGGCCCTTAATGTTTACTTATTTACGTAACTATCTTTCTATTTATTAATCTCTTTTTGTGGTTCAAGTTATTTGAGGTAAAGATTTAGAGCATGATGTGTGTACCCTCTAGTGGACAAAAAGTATAATGCTCCACACAAATCTTCCTGTCGGAGCCCTGGTGGTCACACATGGGGTTGCTCACCTGAAGGTTAGCAGTTTGATACACCCGTCCCTCTGTGGGAGAAACGTGAGGCTTTCTGGCCCTGTAGAGAGTTACTGTCTTGGAAACTCAGCAGGTCTGGTCTCCTCTGTCCTAGACAGTTGCTATGGGTCAGAATCGGCAGTGAGTGAAGTCCATTTTCTGGTTTAACGTAACTTCTGGTTGGCATGTGCCGATATTTGGTAAGGTGCCGATATTTGGAATGCCCCCTTTAAGGTCTATTGCAGATTTCCCTCAGGAATCCTTGCTTGGTGAGGAACTATGACATCAATGTGGCTTAATATCTAAAGGGTGGCATGCACTTACCAAGAAGAATAATACCAGTCAATGGCTAGTGTATAGCAGCCTTGCGTTAAATAAATTATCTTTCTTGTGCAGAACATTAGAGCATGATTACTGCAGGATTAACTAGAACCTAGGAAGGTTATTTAAATAATTATTTGGAAGCTGCTATAATATACAATAATAGTAACATTAATAGCCTCACTGTGAGATGCTGTATGAAAATAAACAACTTACTGTGAAATTGCAAAATCAGAGTTCTTTCTGAAATCTGCTTTCCAATTGACCAAAGGTCCTCTGCTTCTTCCTTAGTAAACCCTGTCTAACCTAACTTCTAACAGTTACCTCTAGATCCCTGATTCCCCCTCTGAACATACTTTATGAGAATATCCATATCATTCTATAGACCAGTGGTTCTCAACCTTCCTAATGGCATGAGCCTTTCATACAGTTCCTCATGTTGCGCTCTCCTCCCAACTATAAAATCATTTTCGTGGCTACTTCATAACTGCCATTTTGCTACTATAATGAATTAGGCAACTCTTGTGAAAGGATCATTTGACCCTTGGTCGCGACCCACAGATTCAGAACCGCTGTTATAGATGAAGGGGTTATAGAGGAAATAGCCAACATCCAGGGTGGAGATGTTCTTTAATGTAAACTTGCCTCGAACCAGAAGAGGACAGCCTGAGATTACCTCTGGTCCCCTTTCTAAAGCAGACCTCTTAGTCATGGTCAAGTTATTACTGACCCCATATGAAAACCTTCAGATTGAACCAAGAATTTGTTACTTTAAGAATTTGGTCGATCTCTCTCTCTCTCTCTCTCTCTCTCTCTCTCTCTCGTTCCAGTCTCCAAAGCAGAGGAGAACCAATCCCTGGAGAAAGACATCGTGCTTGGTGGAGCAGAGGAGCAGTGACAGAGAAGACGGTCCTCGACAAGATGAATGGATATGGTAGCTGCAGATAGGGACAATGGTGGGCACGGCACAGGACCAGGTGGTGTTTCTGTCTGTTGCACATCGAGACAAGTGACACCTGAAACAGGTAACAAAGGGACCTCCCACCGCAGACTCGTCTCCCTGTTTCTCAGCTGGGTCACAAGTGCATGTGGCCAGGGGCTTTCCAGAGGTCTGAGAAGAAGCCTCTGGGGAGAACAGAGAATGGGCTTAGCCTCCCCTCGCAAGTCACAGTGGTATGATCCGCAGAGAAGGCTCCTCCCCTGTGGCTGTGAAGATGGGCTGGCCCATGAAGGAGGCCATGCCCCCTGGACTGTGACGGTTTGGCCTCTCGAAAGTATTCCACCCACGTTGTAATGATCTACTCCACAGAGGGCGTCACTCCCCCTGTGCATAATGGTTTAGTCCACCTAAGAGGCCACGCCCCCTACCTTGTGCTGGTCAGGCCCAAGCAAGGCCACGGCCCGGCCCCTACGTTGTGATGGTCCACTCTGGAGGAAGTAACTCCCCCTATGCATTAAGGTCTGGCCCATTGAGGAGGCCACACCCCTTACATTGTGATGGTCTGGTTCATGCAGAGAGTTACTCCCCCTACAGATGGTCTAGTCCACAGACTTCTCCCCCTACATTGTGATGGTCCGCTTTGTGAAGGAAGTCACTCCCCCTATGCATGATGGTCTAGTCCGTTGAGGCCACACCCCCTGGGTTATGATGGTCTAAACTTTAAATGGAGAAGTCTTCTCCTAAAAAAAGAGAAATGAAAAAAAAATTGTCCTAATCGTAAAAGACTCATCCCACTGATCTATATAACTTATAAATGTGTCTAGAACTTGAGGGTGCTGAAAAGTGAATGAGAGAAGCTGAATGGAAAGAACTTGAAAATCATCTGTATCCAACAAATGTCTTAAGTTCAGAACTCATAACTCAAACGAAAGCTATCACTGCAAATTTAATATCATATTTCCCCAAATAAAATTGGGCTAAAGTTCAGACTCACTAGCAAGAAAAGGATGGAAATATTTATAATTACAGAAATTGCATAACTAAAAATTTCATATAATGTTAGGAGTTGGGCCTGAAAGATGATACAGTTAGGAGAATTTTTAATGCTGAAGAGGCTGCAGAGAGACTGGATCCCTCCTACACTGCTGATAGGAGTATAAATATCTATAACCGCCATGGGAGGTGATACAGTGTTCTGTCAAAGAACCGGGGGTAGAAATTCTAAATGATTGAACAGTCCCTCTGCTGGGTATATATCCTAAAAAATGAATCATAATATGAACAGATATATGTACCCTCATCTTCCTATAAGCCAGGAGTTCTCTCCCTATGGGTTGCACCCCCTTTGGGGGTACCCTGATTCATAACAGTAGCAAAATGACGGTTATGAAGTAGCAACAATAATTTTATGGTTGGGGGTCACCACACTTGGGGAACTGTATTAAAGGGTGGCAGCATTAGGAAGGTTGAAAACCACTGCTATAAGCACTATTCATAATAACATGAAGATGCAAGCAGCCTAAATGCCCACCAGTAGAAGAATGGGTAGAGAAACTTTGGTACACACACATAATGGATAGATGCTATGCATTGCTAAAAACATGATGAAGCAGCCATGAAACACCTCATAACATGAACAGACAAGTGGAACATTAAGTTGAGTTCAATTACTCAATCACAAGAGGGCAAATATATGAAACCACTGTTATAAGGCAAAAAGAGGTAGAGTTTCATACCAAAGGGTTGAGTTTTGATTTTCCCCAAGTAACCAGGGCAAAGGAGGAAGGATAAAGCAATGGGCTAGAAGGTTGCTGAGGGTCAGTGTGGGGACTGTGTAAGTTTGTGGTCCATAGGAGAGGGAAGGGAAGTCCCAAGAGGGGCAGAGAGGCAAGCTGTAGGAAATTTTATTAGTAATCATCTGAAACAGAACCCTGCCCCAAATTACAATAAAAATGATTTACTTAAAAAAGACAGTTTTTAAATCTATTTTTGTAAGGGGCTATATCCTGGTGTAGCTAACTTAGATAAACATCAGTTAAATAGGGAGAATGTTGACACTTCCCAACTGACTAGGTGCGCCTATTTGCTTACTCCAAAGAAATGGTGCTGAAAGTGAAGGCTCCACAAATCACAAGTATCTTTATAATCACCATCTCCCAGAAGGACACGATCAGAGAGCACCACACTTCTTTGGAAAGAGGTCTACGGTTCATTGGTCTAGAGCCTCAGGAATTTGCTGCTATTGTAAGAAGCCCAGAAAATGTACTTATAAATGAAGGAAGAAGGAAAGGAAGGAAGGAAAAAAGTGTCACCCAAAAATGAAGGTACAAGGAGCCTTTACGAGTTGGGCTGCTAATCATAAGGTTGACAGTTCAAAACCACCTTGAGAGAAAGAAAAGACTTTCAAAAATGAAGGTACGGCCAACACATTAGATGTTTCTCAAGGAGTGGTTGCAAATCAGCAATCCTTCAAATGAGTGGGGAAGAGTGCCTCTTGATCCACGCACAGGTTCTGAAGGAGAACAATCAAATGTTTTCTGATTCTCTTTCTTCTCAAGGCTATCCATAGTTTGTCACGAGCCACACAGTTGAATGCCTTAGCATAGTAAATAAAACACAGGTAGATATCTTTCTGGTATTCTCTACTTTCAGCCCAATCCATCTGGCATTAGCAGTGCTGCCTGTTTTTTCCATGTTCTCTTCTGATTCCAGCCTGAATCTCTGGAAGTTTCCTGTCAATGTATTGCTACAGTCATTGTTGGATGATATGTTTGTCTGGATAAACTAGAGAAACAAATCCATAGAAACTCTTATGTGTATAAGAAAGAGTCTTATGTAAAGAGCTACCGTACATTAAGAAAATATCCCAACCCAGCCCTGTCCAAGATCATAAGTCTAATATTAGCCATCTGTCTGATATCAATATATAAAGTCCTCTTCAAACTCAGGAAACACATTCAAATGAAGCCAAACACATTCAATGAAGCCAAATGCAGAACAATCACAAGCCAGTTGGTAGAAAGTCTTTGGATCCAGTAGTGTTGTAAGCATCTCAGCCCTAGCAGGGGTCTCTCTGGTTTCAGAAGTCTGGTAGCATCAGGCTAGGTCCATGTGGCTTCTCTTCAGGAATGTCTCGTAGGAAGTCAGCTTTGTTAGTCGAGTGTCGCTAAGGGAGTGAAATGAGAGAGAGAGAGGGTCTCCTGCATCCAAGAAGGAATGACCACATTTCCCAGAATTCTCAGGAAAAGGCCATGCCCATACAGAGGTCTCATTGGCTATCTCCAGATTGACAGACTAGAATCCACCCCATTCTCTTAATCCTCAAATTGACACCAGATTAGGTGATGACCACAGATGATCTTTAGGAAAATTTTACTTACATATGATATTGTTCTATTATTGAAGCATGCATGGGGTCACCTGTCTTTGGAATGGGTACAAATAGGTCACCACTACTCAAAGTAGAGTTAGCATAATGACATGAATGGAGTAAAGCCTGACTCAAAACGAGAATAAACAGCTGCAAACATCAATTATATAATTGGAACTTGTAATGCTATTCTGAATCTAGTGCAAAAATGAAATGGAACACATAAAAATTATCTCCTAGGCATTAGTGAGAGGGAATGGACTCGCATTTGCCATTTTGCATCAGAAAATCAAGTGATTTACTACACTGGGAATGAAACAATCAAGAGGAATGGCACTGACTTTATAAAAAATGACATTTAAAGATTAATGCCCAGTACACTTCTGTCTGTGATAGAATTACATCTATATGCATTCAAGGAAATCCAATCAATACCATTATTATTCAAATGTATACACCAACCACAGAAGCTAATGATGAAGAAATTAAAGAATTTCACCATTGTTTTCCATCTGAAATTGATCAAACATTCAATCAAGATGCATTGATAATTATTGACAATGGGGAATGCAAAAGTTGGAAACAAAGAGGAAGGAACAGTAGAGGAAAATATGGCCTTGGTGAGAGAAGCAAAGTCCCTCATAGAATTGTGTAAGGCCAACAATTTCTTTTCATGGCAAATACCTTTGTTTAACATTACAAAAGACTACGCTTCTGCAGCGGGAATGAGCAGAAATAAAATCGACTACATTTCTGAGAAGAGATGATGGACAAGCTCAATATCAGCAGCACACACAAGCCCAGCTGCAAGCTAAAACTGCAATTCCTCGCATGTATGTTGAAAATGAAGAAAATTCAAGCAAGTCCACAGAACCCCCCACCCCCACCCCCTTCCTGAATGTCTGGGGTCTCTACTTTTGACTTCTTTCGGTCTCTTTCACCTTGTTCTGCATTTGCTTGGGCCACTGAAATTCTTGTCGCCTTGGATGCATTCCCCCTCCCAAGTCCGTCCTACCTTCTGCTCAGCTGTTCTCACGCAGGATCTGGCCACGCTGTGTCTGTGTCCCATTCAGGATTCCATGAAGGAAGTTCTTTGCTTCTCACCAATGTGTGCGTGGCCTTCTGGGTGGACCCACACACTCCTCTCTCTTTTTCAGTCACAGCTTTTGTTCTATTTCCCTCTTCAAATATTGTTTATCGGGATGTTTTGCCTTCTTGTTTGATGTTCAGAGTTCCAAGATTATCCCCTATATATATTCCACTCTGTTTTCTTTGTTCTTTGCTGTAGAGGGATTGGGTGACTGTGTCACCAGCATGCTGATTTGTCTGTCTTCCAAAGGTTAAGACTTTGCTTCATTGTGTAAAAGACAAAGCCTCTATGATAAAAGAAACCTTTAATCATCAAACTGAAGCAGATTAAGACACGTGCAGTTGTGCCTGAGGATTATGTTTATTAGAAAAGGCATTAGCTAAATAATTCCCTTTAATCTAAGTGGAAGGAGCCCTCATTAATGCTTTCAACAAACCTCTGTGCTACTAAGTTCCAGAGGATCAAAGCTTGATGTTACCTGTCCCAGTTAAAGAACACTCACTTAGACTCTACCTCATCTGTCTGTCCAAAGGAAGGATTTAAACTAAGGTCTAAAACAGGCGCAAATGAGAAACAGATGGCAAAGAGAATAATCCACTTACTCAAGATGATGGAGTTACGTGAGAAGCTGAAGCATCTGGACTTCATGTTATCATGTTAACTGTCCTGGTATACTTGAATCTTTAGTCATTTTGTATTTACTCTATATCACATTTTTGGTTGTTTTAGGCAAATGTTTACTCAATTCTTTAAAATATTTGAGCTTGGTATTCCTCTGCAATAAACTTATCTTAACCTTTCAAAAATATTTGGACTTAGTTTAGTTACTATATACTATAATTTAGTTTCTTTAGTTACTATTATTGAATATTTGTGAGACTATTCTCTTTAGCCTTTGTATTTTCATCATAATCCCATTGTTAGCGCCTTTTAAAAATTGATTGTTGTGAATTTTTGTTGTTGCCCAATCTGTAGTGAATACTAGTAATATAATTGGATCTGTCATTGCAAATTTAGATTTGCCACTACTTGCCCTAGTTCATACAGGACAGCACGAGTCCCTTGGCTTCCCAGGATAGAATTAACATTTAGTACCATACCACCACCAGCCAGGAATTCTAAAGTCAAGTAGCCACTCAGTGGAGGTTAATGTGTTATGTTTCTTGACTCAAGTGAAAAGTATCCTATTTAATTGTCCTGGAGTTACAAAAATAAAACTTAAAATCAAATGTAGAAACTAAGGTTATATTGGATACTACTCTTTTGTTGGGCATTAGCCTGGACAAACCCAATTATGTTCAAGTTGGTATAACTGCTTTTAATCACAAAAATAACTATTCAGCGTTATGGTAACCCACATCTATAAAACTCGACTCAATGAGAAATTAACTTCAGGAGATTATCAAAATGTAATGATGACGACAAAGAATCCCTGACGGATAAATGCAAATTTATCTGCCCCTCCCCCCCACTCTTTTGATTTTAAACAGACCCTGTGTACTCCCAAAGGAGCTGTGTTCACACCGTGGTCCCAGCACTCAACTGCTAGCCCACAGGCTGACAGCTCACAGAAGCTGCTGTGCAGAAGAAAGATGTAGCAGTCTGCGCTGGTCAACATTTACATCATTGGAAGTATTATGGTTGGTGTTGACTTACCAAAAAAATTAAAGATGTATTCCTTTGAAGAGGTTCAAAATGACACACTATAAATGACTCCAACCCATCAAATTGTTCTTACCAGTAAGCTGCACCCAACTAGGAGAGTTAGATAATGAGGCATTATGAACCTTGGCACTACCATAAGTAGGTATACCTATCGTAAAGGTCCTTATTGGACTAGGGATTCCAAATAAAGCCCTCCATCTCAATGTAGCCTAACTCCCCAGAAATCCTATTGCTGACTACCCTCGATGGAGTTGGTATTTTTTTTTTGGAGTTGGTATTTTTTGGTGAGCAACTATTCCTTGGCTTAGTGTCATATAGTTAGAATAATCTATTCATAACTGGTCAGCTGCCATGGCTCAAATAGCTGACAATGTTGCAAATAGACTGGCAGCACAATAATTCTTCAATCCATTAGGTAAGACAGTACTTGATAATCACATCATTTCAGATTTCTCATGAGTAGAACAGAGTGTGCTTTTATGTTGCTTTGGATCAATACTATGAGAAAAATATAGAGACCTTAAGAAGCTTCATTAAAAGACTGCTGGTTTACACGCTCTATCCCTGTGACTTACTATCTTTTTTTGATCTCTTTACTCAATTGGCTACCAAGTAGTTTTTGGTCAAGTTAAATGAATAATATTAACATTAAAAATTTTCTTGTTAGAATTACAAAGTGTGTTATAGGACGTATATCTATCAGACAAATTTGATATTATGTTTCCTCTTCTGCTCAAGAGAACTTTGTACATGAACAGAGTCCACAATTTCCCTGCACTCAGAGTCCACAATTAAAGAACTTCATTAGTTATTTAAAAATATGCTTCATAACTTGATTAGTAATTTAAAAATGTATGTCAGGCTTTTCCTCTGATGTGACCATAGCCTATCTATTCCCCATATCAAGATCAATTAAGTCAGCTGTGCAGGAAGAGCATGGTGCATCTCCTAGAACTGCTTGGCAATTAATGTGCCAGTGGTCTGAAATACAGGGGAAAAGAGGTTTGACAGGACAAAGGTTGAGCAATGACCTGGAAGTAGCATCTCAACAAACCTTTGCAAAAGAAGTGTGCCCATAAGTGTAATCAAAGGATGCTCTCTGAACTCCTAGATCAGAAGGAGGGGCTATAAAATCACAATGGGTGCATCCGACTGGTCTGTAAAATGACCTCACTAACTCAAATGCAACCTGTCCATGTGGATTGTACTTTGAGGACAAAGGTGTGTCTGAGCTGGGCCATGGTCTTTTTATTAGGTTGCTGGATTAGGGACAAAGGGGGTTATCTTCTTGATGCCTACATAGGACCATAATAGAGGGGTTTCAGGGAGGTCAGGCACCTTAATTGGACACCTATGGGAAAATCCAGAACTTGGCATGCAAACTAAGACCCCTGAGCCCAACTGGGAGATCCACCCGGATGGGAGATCCACGACTGGGCCCAGACATGTGGTATCACACAAGTGAGCCTACCTAGATGCAGCTGGTAGGATCAGCCAATGCCCACACCCATGCCTCCCCCAGCCAGGGAGAAGAAGAGAATAATAGCCAGGCCTCTAGCCAGGCAAGTCTCGTGCCCCCTTGGCCTGTGCCCAGTCCCTTTTTACCCTGCTCCCATTCAGCAGCAGGTGGAGGGGGTGGGGTGGGGTGGCGGTGTCTCTCCCTCAGGCATGCACACACACCTGCATGCCAGCTGGGGGCCTCCTCCGGGTCCACATTCTCTTTCTTGGCTTCTTGGTTTCTGAGATCCCTCAGTTCCCCATGTGCGGGGTTCATGCTCTCCCTTCCTGTATTCTTTCCACTCAGTTTTTTGAGCCCATTTGCAAACTCCATGAGGTTTCAGCGCGGGCTGGCACGCTTTCCAGTAACAGCGTGTACCTTTGGGAGACTGTCACACCTGAAACTTCCCTTTCCTCCATAAAAACTCACTTGGATTACAAAAGTGCTTCTGCTGCACGAATTCTTTCAGCATATGAAGCAAAGAGCTGAGTCAACCTCATCTCCAAACCTGACATATGCAATCACCTCATGCGCATGGAATTTACAACGACCGAATATGGTTGTGAACGTTGGACATGGAATCAGGAAGACCAAAGAGCAATCAATGCATTTGCGTTATGATGCTGGTCCGGACGATTGGAAGTGCCAAGGGCTGCCAAAGGAACAAGCAAGTCTGTTTTATAAGAAGTACAGCCAGATGTTCCTTAGGCAAGGTTGGCGAGATTTTGTCTCACGTTGTCTAGACGTGTTGCCAGGAGAGACCTTTCCCTAAGAAGGGCCTCGTGCTTGGGTCACAGAAAAGAGGAGGTCCTGGGACAAGATGGAAAGACACACTGGATGCAACCATGGGCTGAAACAGAAGAGACATTGTGAAGACGGTGCAAGACGGTGTGGTGGTTGGTTCTGATGTCCATGGGGTCTCTGAGCTGGAACCAGCTGGCCAGCACCACACGACCACAGCAACCTGTCTTTGTTACCTGGAGACCAACCTCTAGTATTGGGAAACATGAGTTTCTTTTGGTTTGGCTGAAAAAAAAAATGTGAATGCCTCATGGAAATTTTTAATTTCCGTCTCCTCTAGATTCCTGCTGCTCCAAGTAAAAATATGCAGGCTTTGCTTCCATTCTCCTCTAGAGAGCAGGCTCCGAATGCGCCAATTGCTAACTTATTCCTGAAAAATCCATCATGCCACTGCTTTGTAATCAGAAGAATGTAAGCCTGCCCAACTACGTCTTTCCATTATGTCTGTTAGTTAATCAGCATATCTGCACAACCATTAATGTTAAAGATTACGATTTACTTGGCTTCACCTTGGGCTGATTTCAATTAATTGTAGTAAACGAATCAGAATATTATCATTTCATTTCTCACCTCCACCACTCTCATTACCTGTGATTGCATTTTTCCTCAGAGATTCCTGAGCCTGAGTGTATCAGGCTGGGTAAAGTAGAGAAACAAATACATAGACTCGCATATGGATATAAGGGAATGGTTTATATACAAAAGGAATGGAACTTTGAGAAAGCATCCCAACCCAATCCAGTACAAAGTCATAAGTCTGATATTAGCCCATATGCCTGATACCAGTCTAAAAAGTCTCCTCCCAACTCAAGAAATCACAGGCCAGTGGGTGCAGAGTCCTAGCGCCGGTAGGGGTCTCCCCAGGGCTCCTGACTTCCAGGGCTCAAGGTCCATCAACAGCATTCAGTGGTGGTAGAAGCAACTCAATGCTGGCAGGGGTCTCCATGTGGCTTCTTCTCCGGCTCCTCCAGCTCCTGGGATGCTGCCATCTCATCTTGTCCATAGTTCATTGTCTTTGAGACTAACTCACAACAACCGGGGAGATAGCTTCTCTCTCCATTAGGGAAATATTGAGACATTTCCCAGAAGTCTCAGGAGAAAGCCATGCTCACATGGAGGCCAAATTGGCTACTCAATGGCTATCTCCAGATTAACAGGCTAGACTCCACCCCTACATCTCAACCATGAAATTCACATAAGCACATGACTGCCCCACTGAGAGTTCATGATCTCCCATTGGCATGTTTACCTTGCTTTAAGTAAATTCCTTTGATTTTCTGCCACTGCAGTTGGGTTTGGGAGGAGTTCCCTGTAACGCTTCAGAAAGGTTTCTTTGTAATGCTCAAAGCAAAATAAAATGGTCACTCCTCTGGGGATTCTACTACCCCTATCTGTCTAGAATCCAATTAGTCGTTGACATTTAGAAACAAGAACCTCAATTATGGGACTCTAATAAGAGGTATTGATGTATAAAAAATATCTAGGAGTGGCACAAATGGTTAAATGCTTGACTACTAATCAGTAGGTTGATGGTGAAATGCACCAACTCGCTGCCTCTCCAACGAAAGGCCTGGGATTTGCTAAAGGGCAAAGCTTGGGAAATCCCATGAAGCGTTCTCACCTGTCACACACTGACTTATGGGTTGTCTCTCAAGATAGGAGACACGATTTCATATTGTTCTGCAATGTGGTTTTTTTCCTGGCACATAGTTGTATTTTAAAATCAGGAGTCTCTAAGGGCTGAGTGGTATTTTGTTGCACCACGGGGGTGGGGTGGGGTGTTTAAAGAACCCCCAGATGATGGACACCGCGGCTGTTAGGAGTTTTTAATTAATTTAACAATGCTGTAGTAATGAACCTTTCAGAGTTATTTTAATATATCTCTGACCAAACCTCTCCCCCTCTCCCAAACAAAAAAGCTACTTTCTTTTTGAGATACGCTGCATGGCATTAGCATCTTAGAGATTCATAATGAATCTCCAATTCATTTAATTTAGCCAATTAAGCAAGTTTTATTAAATATGAATAGTCATTTATTTAAGTAGTGTTTATTACACATCTAGCTTTGGTGGCGCAGTTGGGTAGGTCTTGAACTGCTAACTGCAAGGTCAATGGTTCAAACCCTCTATTTACTCTGAGGGTAACATGAAACTTCCTGTTCTGTAAAGATTTACCAGTCAGACTCTGTCCTAGGTTGCTATGGGTTGAAATCCACTTTATGGCAGTGGGTTATAGTTAGGACCACCATGTTAAAGGCTCTGAGAATTCTTATAATAAAAAAGTCTCCATATATATATATATACACATATTTAAAATTTTGGGTTCATTTAAAAATATATATTACCACTTGCTTTTCACTAGAATATTTACTTATATTTTACTATTTTTATCTGAAATGTTAATATAGTGTCAGTCTTGTTGTTGGAAACCATTCATGAAATGCTCTTTTAAATACCTATTATTAGGGCTAAGCCCTGGTGGCATAGTGATTGTGCGCGGGACTGGGGCCCACTGGGTTGGAGGTTCAAATCCAGCAGTAAGGCTGGGCCCCCTACTCCCACACCAGAGGGCAGTGATGCCCCCCCCAAAAAAATACCTATTTTTTTTTTTTTTAAGGAACTCTGAAAACTCTTGGGAACTCTTCAGAGGGAAGATATATTTTAGGCATTTCAGAAGACTATGTCTTTGAGATAGATTAACTTTCAAAGTAAGTAATAGTTTTATACAAATATATTGGCAGGAATACTGGACATTTATTTAAAACACGAAAAATATTTTGTACGATATTACTCATATCATTAGAACAAACACACCCAAACCAAAGCAAGTGCTAATGAGCTGTTTTCAGGAAAGAGCAGAATTGCTCAATGGCAGTGGTCCTCAACCTTCCTCCTGCCCCGACCCTTTCACATACTTCCTCACGTTGTGGTGACCCCTAGCCATAACATGATTTTCATTGCTATGTCATAACTGGAATTTTACTACTGCTATGAATTAGACGACCCCTGTGAAAGAGTAGTTTGACCCCCAACAAGGTCACGGCCTACAGGTTGCGAACCAGGACTCTCTAGAGTTTCCAAGGCTGTACTCTGTACAGAAGCAGACTGCCCCAGTTTTCTCTGACACAGCAGTTATTGGGTTCAAGCTACTGAGTATTTGCTGAGAGGGTCACAATCGCACCTCTAGGACTCTTTAGGTTTAAATGCATTTAAAATGAGAATGTGAGCTATAAGTCACTTTTGACGGTCAGTGGAAGGTTTAAGGTTCACGGGTAACTGGAATAGCCTGAACAGGCGAGTTGAAGATGAAAAGGAATCAAGGCTGGAGAGGATCAAGCTTATCTAACAACCTATGAGATAATGAAAATAATTGGTATAAAGAGAAGGATGCATAAGCAGACTTATAATAGGTGAAATTTAACATGAAAAATTGAGAAATGCAATTAAAAATAGTGGTTAGGTTGGAGTGCCTTCCCCATCCCTCTCCTCTAGTAATTGTTTTCGTTTTTACCTTTCATATATAATATAATTAAAAAGACAACAAATGCTTCAGGATCAGATCAAGTTAGGAGGAAAGAAGCATAGAGAGAAGAAGAGAGAGTGGTCAAATTGAACAAAGGAAACCAAGAGTAAAAGAAAATAGGCAAAGATTACTAATGGCTTCAGTGTTCTGAAATGGACAAAAACTAGTCTACACTGGGGTCAGAGAAGAGAAGCAGAGAATAATAATTTTGTCTAGGACCCAGAATCATAGCAATTTATTTAGAATATCCCCCCTACCACTGCCAACCTCAATTACCTATGTTCCAGTTTTATTATGTTGGGGTCTTGCCTGTATTAGTTTTTGTCCAGGAGCTGATGTAAAAAATCCTTTAAAAAATCCTGAGTAAACTTTCTTGCCCTTTTTAAAAAAATACAACAATAAGGAAATGGCAAATTCTTTCTGAGCTGTTTTAGGTGTGAGAAATACTGTGGTATAGAAATCTTAATAATACACCCTGCCTTTGCCATTTAAAAACAGAAAAAAGTCACCCAAGGTCATTTCCGATGCCTTTTTTCCTACGTGTTTTGTGTATATTTCATCCATAAAAGACAAATTATTTTGAAAGGATAAAAAATAGAGGTTTAAGAAATCCAACGTACAAAGTACATTTTGGGGGCTTTGAATTCCTTAAAATTAAGTTCTTAAGACTCCTGCTGCTTACCTTCAAACAAGCAACCTTGAAACTACTCCATGAAACCCAGTTAAAGGACAATCCAAAGCATTTCACTATTAAAAAAAAAAAGACATGTGAGAAAGAATGTTCAAGTCTTCCAGTATCTATACTTATTAACAAAAATGGAATGCCTGTGGTGGGTCTCATGGGAGCATACACCAGCAGCCTCTTTATCCTACAACTCAGTCAGGAGCATCTGTACCTTAGTAATTAAGGCCAAGGGTGTAACCACGGTTGTGAATAGAAGCAATTATGTGGATTCTTCTGTTCCCTTCACATTTCTCAAGGGTTTGCATGTTTGAAACCTACAGAGCTCTTTGGGTATTTCACTTGGCCTTGGCTCTGCAGGGCCTTCTTCAGATAACAAGACAGCTTATATGGAAATAGTAGTTGTTGGTAGGTGTCATTGGGTTGACCCATAGTGGCACTGTGACCAACAGCGTGAAACACTGCAGGCCCTGGACCGTCCTCACAAGTGTGCCTAGGCTAGAGCCCCTTGTTGCAGCCACGTTGACACTCCTTCTCATGGAGGGTTTCCCTCTCTTTTGCTGGCCCCTGCTCTCCTAAGCAGGCTATCTTTCTCCAGGGACTGGCCTCTCCTGATAACATGTCCAAATACGTAAGATGCGGCCTTGCATCCTTGTCTCTCAGGAGCATGATGATTGTCCTTCTGGTACTGGTTTGTTCTCTTGGCATTCCAGAATGCTTTCACCACTCTTCGCCGGCACTTACTAAATGCTAGGGCCTGCCAGGTGCACAAACACTACCATGGAGCCACTTCGCTGGAGCTGCTCATGGTTTTAACTACTGACCTTACAGTTATCAGTTCAATGTGTGGACGCGATGCCATCAGAGCTCCTTTCTAGAGGTGGTGGAATGTGGGTGGGGAAATCAGGAAGATGAAAGTTGGGTGCACAGTGAGGAAGGACAGGCACATCTGCACTGGCTGCCACAGGCGGGGGACTAGTATCTCCAGGTTGTAGTTACAGACCCTGAGGCTTACTTGAGGTCTCAAAGCTATATAGTGGGAATTGGAAACCCTGCAGACTGATTGCAAAATCCATGTGTGAAAGCTCTCAGATATATTAGGTAGACAACACTGTTTCAGTGTGCTTTGGCATTATAATAGTGCCTGGGTGGTGCCATCAGCAAACACACTTGGGTGCTAGCCACAAGGTTGGTGTTTCCAGTCCACCCAGAGAGACATATTAGAAGAAAGTCTGTAAATCAACTTCTCAGTAAATCAACTTCTCAACATTAAAGACTTATGGGATACAGTTTTCTCTCTCACATACAAGGTTGCTGTGAGTGGGAGATGACTCAAAGGTGGCTAATGTTATAGTACTATCAATATCTGTTTACAGTGTTTGCAACAAACTATATATCAGAGACAAGATGGATTCAAACTGAATTTCTAAAATACTGAAAGTATGAGGGGAAATCTCCTAGTTTGTTATACTTTCTTTTAATTTATTTTTAAAAAATCATTTTATTGGGGGTTCATACAGCTCTTATCACAATCCACACATCAATCCATTGTGGCAAACATGTCTATATTTGTTGCCATCATCATTTTCAAAAGTCTTCTTTTTACTTGAGCCCTTGGTATCAGCTCCTCATTTGTTTCCCCCTCCCTCCTACCACTTGTTCCCTTATGACCCTTGATAATTTATAAATTATTATTAGTTTTTCATGTCTTACATTGACTGCTGTCTTCCTTCACCCACTTTTCTGTTGTCTGTTCCCCTGGTAGAAGGAGTATGTAGATCATTGTGATTGGTTCCTCCTTTTTCTCCAGACCTCCCCCTACCTCCTGGAATTGCTACTCTCAATATTGGTCCAGAGAGGTTTATCTGTCCTGAATTCCCTGAGTTTCCAGCTCTTATCTGTTCCCGTGTACATGCTCTGGTCTAGTCGAGTTTGTAAGGTAGAATTGGGGTCAGATAGTGGGTGGGGAGGAAGTATTAAAGAACTAGAGAAAAGTTGTATGTTTCATCGGTTGTATAATGCACTCTGACTGACTTGTCTCTTCCTTGTGACCCTTCTGTAAGGGGATGTCCAATTGTCTACAGATGAATTTTTGGTCTCCATTCTGTACTCCCCCTTATTCACAATGATATGATTTTTTTTTGTCCTGGGTCTTTGAAGCCTGGTACCTGATCCCATCACCACCTCATGATCACCCAGGCTGGAGTGCTTCTTCCATGTGGGTTTTGTTGCTACTCATGTAGACAGCTGCTTGTTTTTCTTCAAACCTTTAAGACCCCAGGCACTATATCTTTTGATAGCCGGGCACCATCTGCTTTCTTCATCACATTTGCTTATGCACCCATTTTGTGTTGAACTAACTTTCAAAGCCTATAGTAAGCGCAAAGCACAGTTGCAAAAATTCGACAACTACACATTAATAGGATCCCTGGTGGCACTGTGGGTTACATGTTGAACCACCAATACCACAGTTCAAAACACCAGCTGCTTCAAGGGAGAGACGAGGCTTTCTAGTTCTGTAAGGATTTGTAGGCTCAGAAACCTCCAGGGGCAGTTCTACCCTGGGCTTAGGGTCCCTATGAATCAAGAATGACTCAATGGCAGTGAGCTGAGTATACATTAAAGAAAGTACTGCTCCCCAAAGCTAGCCACTTCTCACAGAATTATATGAAAAGTCCACAAGTCTTTCTTAACATGATTTATTCACATGCAATGTTTTGCATTAAAATGACTGTTTCAAATAAAGGTTATTCTGGTTTTCTATTTGAGCATCATCCACGTAACCCTCTATTTTTCAAAACCCACAGTATTATTTCCTAAGTCACAAGATTTCCTTTTTTTAATTTTAGTGTAACTATTTGTTTTTTGAAACATTCTTTCTTCACCTTTAAAGGTGTTTTATTTTTACTATTAGAATTCTCTTAGTGTTTTGTGTGCTTTTTTAAAAGAGGGTTATGTGTAAGGCTTTTTTCTCCCCTATCTTGTTCCACCGAGTAGAAGGCAGGAGAGTTCGCGCACACACAGCGGGTGAGCAGGTACATGATCTTGGGAGTCAGAGACCAGCTGTGCCAGCGCAGAAGGCTAAGAGGGCAACAAATGGCAACCTGACCTGCGCCAACAATTCTTCACTGGTCCCGAGAAGAGGAGACATGAGATTAAGCAGCAAGTGCACTTCAAGAAGGAAATTACAGTTTTGTTCTTGTGGTTATGTGATTGTGTATACTTCTTCTTCTGGGATGGAGGTGTACAGAGGATTTCTTTTTTGCACATTTCTTTAACAAGGAGCAGAGAAGGAGGAAAGAAAAAAGACCGTGAGACTCTGCTGATAAAGGCGAACTTGCACGTACTGCCTTAGGCACCGCGGTAGCATGATGGCTAAGTGCCCCGCTTATAATGAAAAGGTGGGTGCTTCCGACCCCCGAGTCCTCCCATGGGAGAACGAGCTGGTAATGTGTTGTTGTAAAGATCGCAACCAAGACAACCCTGCGAGGCCATTCTATTTTGAACACGGATCATTATGAATCAACATCGATGACAAGATAGAAGACCTACTATGTGCATGGGACATATTCTAAGCGATCCTCCCTTAAATTCTCCTAATACCATTTTGGGATGAAAACAACTTTTTTTTTTAAACAGTGAGATTATAAATGCCTTCAAGGTCACACAGCTTGTTATTGTGATGCTGGCATGTGAGTGCAGGCTGTCTTTAGCTGGATCTCTTATTCTCAGTTATTTCTCTTTCTACCTGAACTGTAAAGAATGAGCCCATCAAATTGCCCAGAAGCATTTCTTGTTGAATCTATTTCTGAATGCTTTGCCTTAAAAAAATTTTTTTTTGTTGGTGATAAGGCAAAATTTTCAAGAATATTTATTGATATTGAGAAAGCCATACCTATGATATTAATACATATCATAATAAAACAATGAGAACATTAAAATAATAAAAATGTTTGCCCCAGGTCATCATTCATTGGGTAGACTCAAGGCAAGAGCTCCAAACCAAAGTCCCCAAACTGCAAGTTTTATATCTTTGGGTTAGTAGTCATCTGCTTCTTCTCAGACTCAGGAGTTTCAGCCTGAAGTCCAAGGGTTACTGATGAATTTGAGGTAAAGCTCCACTTACTTAGTGAGGTTCCCACATTGAGTCATTCTGTTGTGGCCTATCAAAGACATTGTGCATCTCTGAAGAACAGAGTCTAAAATTCCACTAGTCAATAGCATGCAGCTTTGATCAACAAGTTCTAGACAGAAACTAAGTCAAAAGTGTCCATTTAGAAACATAGGAGCATAATTTTGAACCAACAGCAAGGATATATACACAAGCTCCTATTTGAAGGATGGGCATCAAAGGAGTGGGTTGGGGGAGAGGTCGGGCAGTGGCAGTGTAAGATATGACAGAACAATAACAATGTATAAAGTATTGAGGGTTGGTGGGGAGGAGAGACCAGGGGAAGAGGGGAAGGAATGGAAAAGCCGATACTAGGGGCTTAAGGGAAAAGGTGGACGATTGGAGAACAATAATAGAAGTGGACATGTGAGGGTGCTTGACGAGTATGCTTATTTATATATTGTGAAAAACGATGTATGAGCCCCAATAAAATGATTGAAAAAAATCATGCTAAGGAAACATGGAGAAGATGATAAAGAGGTAACATGATATCATTAATTAACTTGGAGACCAAATATGTAATATGCTTATAAATTCTGAGCTGTTGGTTGAGGATCCTATTCCTGTGCTGTTCTGATCACATCAAAATATGCAGAATTTTGAGCACTATATACCATGAGAGGGCATTACAGGAAGAGAATTATAGACAGAATGAGTTTGGAAATGCAAGTGAAGAAACTGACTGCTCAGTAAAAAAAAAAAATCTTAATGGGGACATATGAACCATCTTAAATGTCTGAAGAATAGCCACACCAAATAGGAGTTTAGATTCTTTTTCCATATCACAGAGTACCAATGTATAAGAGTTTCATCAAAATAGTTCTTTTATAGACTTATGTGAAAACGTCTAGTGAATTAGCCTTTTAAAATTTTATCTATTTATTTTAGGAGACTCTTTTTTCAGCCCTTACTAATAACTAAGCTGTAGGAGAAAACTTGAATTTGGATAATAAGAAACATTTGTCCGATGGTCTTAAAGTGTGTATAAAGTAGGAGATTCGTAGACATGTTTTGAGAGTTTGAAAGAGAATAATCAGAGGGGGTCGTGGGGTAGCTCATCTCTGAGGTGGGAAGGCATTGGGGCGCCCGCTCCTGCCTTGGGCGCTGACAGCGATGATATAAAGAAGACACTCTCGACACTCAACTGTTTGCTAGGAATTCGGCACCCGAGGGAGGGAGACTCATGCTTCCTTGGTTTGGATGAGGTGTACACGTACGTGCGTGTGATATATTTAGTTTCAGAAACACATTTAAGATTAGCCTTCTACCAAAAAAGGGAACATATGTCATTATGACTCATGGTTGTTTGCTTCATCTTCCCTAGTAAATAATTGCATGTCAATTTATTCGACTGCGGAAAGCAATTTATAGTCAGATAGCGGTGAGCAATGGCCCCTGGAGGTGGGGCAGCTCAAGATCTCCTTTCCACGGACTGGATTTCGTCCTCCCTCTCTCCTTCGAAGCACTAATAAATGTCTTTTGTCAAAAAAGATAAGGTAGAAATACCCTAGGCATCCCAAACAATAGCAGCATGTGATCTAATTAAAATTCTCAAGAAAGGTAGCGATGTTCTGCTCTGCATGTCTCTGTCCCCCATCTCCCTCTCTCAATGGACATTACTGAGGGTTGCTTAAAAACTATTAAAAGAGATTAGCACTTACAGAGCCCTTACACATGCCAGGTACTTCTCTAAATTCTCGACACACATTAACCCATGTGTATGCTCAGCTCCCCTTCACAAGTAGGTGTGTACAGGTGAAGGACAGTGATGTAGTCCACATAATGTAGAATTGAACCCAGGTAGGTTTGGCTGTGTGGAGTGGATTTATGAGCACATCATTGTGCAAGCTCTCTTTAGCCATCAGTGAACTTGTTAAAAGCCTTTAATGTAGACATTTTTGCCCCAAATTTTAACCAATTCATTGATGCCGATGAATTGTTCCCCCTTATAGTGGCCCTATGTACTACAAAAGGAAATACCTGTTCATCCTGCTCCATCTTTACAATTTTTCCTATGCTTGGGTCCGTTTGCAGCCACGGTGTCAATCCATCTTCTTGAGGACTCTCCTTTGTTCCCACTGCCCTTCTACTTTAGCAAACATGATGTCCTTTTCCAGGGACTGGCCTCTCCTGTCAACATCTCCAAAGTACATGAGATGAAATTGCACTATCCTTGCTTTTAAGGAGCATTCTGACTGTACTTTTTCCAAGACGGATGTTTGTCTTTTTGCCAGTCCATCTAACTTTCGATATTCTTTGCCAGCACCTTATGTGATATGCACTGGCTGAGAGGAGTATGAAGAATGAACCACACTCGCCAAAAGGGGCATTCTACAAATGAATTGGCCTTGACACTTCAAAAATGTCAATCTCCTCCCCGCCCTCTCTGCCCCCTCCCCACACACACATCGAGGAAGAAGAATAACAGAAATGTGGTCAGTGTAAGATATGAAAATAATATGAAGTGATGCAGTCATTGTACTAAGAAGAATGAGTCGACATTCCACCCTTTCAGGAGGTAGCATACGAGCAAGAACCAGTGGTCCTTATGGTAGAAGTCCAAGGTGCACGGAAAGCAGCAGCCAAAAACAAGGCCTTAGGAATTGATGGAATGAGAGTGGAAATGTTTCAATAAGCTGATGAAACACTGGAAGTGCTCATGGAACAAAGGATATCACAACTGATGTCCGATGGATCTTGACAGCAGAGAATTCCAGAAAGATGTTTATCCTGTTTTATCGATTATGAAAAGGCCTTCAACTGTGAGGATCATAAAAAGCTATGGATTACTTTAAGAGCAATGGGATTCTGGAACATGATGCTTATGGGGAACTTGTGTGCACAGATCAAGACACAGAACAAGGACATATTTCATGATTTAACATCAGGAAAGGTCTATATCAGGGTTGTATCCTGTCACCATCCTTCTACAACCTGTCTGCCAAGAAGCTTTATGATATGGAAAATGAGGAATCAGAATTGGAGGAAGGGTGGTTAACCTGTGATATACAGAGGACAAAACCTTGTGGACTGCAAGTGAAAGGAACGTGGAGCACTAGCTGATGAAAATCAAAGATCTCAGCCTTCAGTCTGGATGGATTCCGGTTCAATAGTCTCACAAATCTCACAACTAGACAAACGGAGAAAAGGTTGAAATTGTCCAGGATTTGTTGTTCTTAGATCCATGGCCAATGCTCACGGAAGCAGCAGTCAAGAAATCAGAATATGTGTTGCATTAGGTAAATTTGTTGCCCAAGACCTCTGTAGAGTGTGGAAAAGCAAGGATGTTGCTTTGAGGACTAAAGTGCACCTGAAACAAGCCATGGTACCGCCATTGCTATATATACGCTTATGGAAGTTGGATATTGAATAAGGAAGACCACAGAAGAATAGATACGTTTAAATTGTGGTGCTGGAGAAGAATATTGAAAGTACCATGCATTGCTCAAAGGACAGACTGATCTGTTTTGGAAGAAAGATGGCCAGAGGACTCCTCAGAGGCAAGGATGGCAAGATTTCTTCTTATATACTTTAGACAGCTCAGGAGATACCGGCCCCTGGAAAAGGACATCATGCTATGTAGAGGGGAAGCTAACAAGATAAGGTCCTTGAGGATATGGATTGACACAGTTTCTGCAGCAATGGGTACCAAGATGGGAACAGTTGTGAGGAGAGCACTGGAGCATGCAGTGTTTGCCTCATTCTCTCGTGCTTAGGGTTGCTGTGGGCTGGATTGGATTCAGTGGCACGGAACAACAGCAGTGTTAGAAAGTGACCATTGCACAGGAAAAATAGAGCTGTCGATGCAGGAATTGGGACAAGTGGTTGCAGAAAGGCGGGTTTACCATTTTAAGTAGGATTCCTACGATAGGTTTCCTTCAAAAACCACTTTGGAGCTGAGAGAGGAAGCAGGAAAGAGTAGGCTACGAAGTGGAAGAAGATGGACCCATTCATAGAAACCTCTGTCAAGACATTGTTTTTAATTCTAAGTTGTGTTATACATGCAAACATATATTATATGGAGACATGTTAAAATTGCAATATATATTTATATCACATTTGCTAGTTCCACTTTGATGTGTCCAACATATGCCCAGTTGAGTAACAGCAGTTTTATCAACCGTGTTGCGCAGCTGCCACCCATACTTGTTCTCAATTGTTCCATCACCATAAACGGAAACTCACTGATTCCTGCATGGTGACTTTCCTTTCCAATTTTTTTTCCCAACTCTGGTAACCACAGATAAACATCAGTCTCTCTACATTTGCTGCTTCTTGCTATGGCCTATGTTAGCTCATTCACTACTTGTCTTTTTCTGATGGACTTACTTATGAAATGACCTTTTAAAGTTCATTCATGTTGTGGCTTGTATCAGGACTCTCTTTATGACATTCTATTTAAGTATGCGCCACATTGTGTTTATCCATTCAGGCGTGGCTGGACATTTTGGTGGTTTTCCCCTTTTAGGTGTTGTGAATAGTGCTGCACTGCACACTGCTGTGGTTTCTGTAGCTACTTTCACATCACCTGGGTAGAAACTAGAACTGGACTCGGTGGGTCATACATAGGTCATAATAATACTATCACTTTTTAAGAAACTGCCAAACTGGTTTCCACAGTGGCCATAACATTTTGAATTTCTGTTAGGAGTTTCAGAAATTGAAAATAGAGGGAAAGAAGGGATGGTCACCATCAGAGGAACAACTTATGAATACTTACCATTATGGGTTAAAAGAAACCACTAAAAGCCTACTACAATGGTCAAAAATAGATCTACCTGAATAACTATTACCATAAAATTTATTATAAAACTTAGTACCAAGGATATCAAGGGGAAAAAAAAATCTTACCTGGCGTGGCTAACTCACATGCATAATACCAAAAAAGGTCAAATTTCTCGCCTTACTGAATTGTTATCTTTCTTCCGAGGGAAAAATTTTGCTTTATAAATAGTAAATTTATGTTTCCCTTTCCTGTATTTTGCCTTTCTCTATATACATTAGGAACACGGGGGCGGGGGGGGGGTTGTAGTGGGTTAAGTTTTGGGTGGGGAATGACAAGGTCAGTAGTTCAAACACACTAGTCACTCCATGGGAGAAAGAAGGTGTCTTCTACTCTGATAACGATTTGTAGTCATTGCACCTCAGCCTTTTCGCTAAGATCAAGTGTAGTGAAGATTTACAATCTTGAAAACCCTGTGTGGCAATTCTTTCTCCTACAGTGTGTCTATGGATAGGAATCAAGTTTTATTGTTTTCATGTACTTGTTTGTCAGAGTAAACCACCCTCTGACACTACGGAGTCCGTAGGAACAGTTATAATATATATAAAGATTGTATTAAAGTTCTAGAAGATAGACAAGAGGGAGTAAAATAAAAGTGTCAAATTCATTTTATGGTAGCATTCTCACCTCAGAGATGGCCATGAGCTCAGCAGCCAGGGCTGCACGGAGAGAGAGTCTTTACTCTTGGGATATTTGTAGGCAGTCATAAGACATGCATATTCAGTAGTTACATGCATCACAAGGTGAGTGGTCACCACCATAAAGTCTCTGAGCTCACAGGTGAGGAATCCTAATGCCTGCATTGGGGGAAGACCTGAGGGGGATGGGTGCCACAATGGACAGAGATAACAGGGATATCTGCTTACTTGGGAAGATAGAGTCATGTGCTTACTTTAAGGCAGCATAGCTGTTAGGGGAGAACCAGAGGGAATGATATTTAATGCAGGATAATGCACTTGTACTTTATCTCTAACTTACCAAAATGTTGGCTTTCCTACCATGGAATACCAGCTTTCCAGATTCCCTCTATTATAAGTTAGGGAATATAGTCTTAGTCATATCTCCCTCAGTGCTAGTTTCCCACACACATTAACATTTTGATTGGTGCCATCTCACAGGCTAGACTTTTTGAAGGTGAAATTCACCACATACCACAACTGAAATGTTGACCATGCCAATAACTTTCAGGATGTTTGTGCAGTCCAACAATACAACATGATCGTTTGGCTCTATACAATTGAATAATACATCAAAATTTCAGAGAGATTAAAGTGTGTGGGGAGTAAATTTCTTAAGTTTATTAAAGGAGTAGTAAATTATAAGGGATGGAGTTTTTTTCTGCAGATTACATGATCTTTTCTAAAGTATAACAAGTTAATGATGGGAAAATATCAATATGCCTCCAAAAAAGACCAATGAAGGTTCTTATTATTCAACCAATCACTAATGCCAAAAATGAATACCAGGAAGGTTTTTTACTAACTTTATTATCAGTCTAAAATTGATCAAGCTTGCTGTCAAGATGAAATGATAATCACTACTAACTGGAATGTGAAAGTTGGAAACACAATAAGGATCAAAACAAACAAACTTGCTGCCATTGAGTTGATGTTGCCTCTGAGTGAACCTATAGGACAGGATAGAACTGCACCTGTGAGTTTCTGAGAAGGTAACTTGCTACAAGAATGGAAAGTCTCATCTTCCTTCCAAGAAACTGCTGGTAGTTTTGAAGTGCTGACCTTGCAGTTGGCAGTCTCATGAGTAACCACTAGGCTACCAGGGTTCCTCAGTAAGGATCAGTAGTGTGCCAGAAATTGTATGACAGAATTTTATAAGACCAATGATCTATTCATTGGAAATATCTTTTTCAATACAACATTCACTTTATATTGGAACTTTGCCAGACAGGACACACAGTTATGAAATTGTCTCTACCTATGGGAAGAGATGATGGAGAAACTCAATATCATCAGTCAGAACAAGGTTAGGACCAAATGGAACAGACCATCAATTGCTATCTGAAAGCTCAAAATGCAGCAGAAGAAAATGGAAGCAAGTCCACAGACCCAAATATGACCTTGAGTGTATTTCACGTGAATTTAGAGAACATCACAAGAACAGACTTGACATTGAACATTAATGTTGGGAGGCCTGAGAGTTGTGGGATTTATAAAGATTATCTTACATAAGAAAGTAAAAAAGTCATTTAAAAGAAAGAAAAGACCAAAATTAATGTCAGATGAGATTCTCAAACTTGTACTTATTAGTAGGGTAACTAAAGTAAATGGAAAAAAGAAGAATTTCCAAGTAGAAGGTTTCAAAAGGGAGTTTGAGAAGACAAAAAACAAAGTGATAATTTGTTCAAAAACCAAAGGGAAGGCCATGTTTAACATGTCTTAAGCTGAAAGAATTTAAAAGAAAGAAAGAAAGAAAGAAAAAAGATCCAAGGCCATCTTTAAGGGTTCTATGGGCAAAATATTGAATGAGAACCAGAATATGGAAGGAATGCCCTAATTTACTATACTAAAAGAGGTGGTCAGTGTTCAGCTATTTCATGAGCTAACATATGATCAAGGACTGAAGGTATTGAAGGAAGAAGTCCAAATATCACTGAATGCATAGATAAAAACAAGTCTCCAGGACAAAACACCAAAATAGATATTTCAACAAATTGGTGCAAATATGGAGTTACTCTTTATGGCAAAAAAATTGCAAGAAAACTATTGGGCAGCCAACTTGAAGTCATTCTCATTTGTGTCTATTCCAAAGAAAGGTGTCCCAATGAAACTTGGAAATTATCACACTGTATCATTAATATCACACCCAAGTAAAATTTTGCTGGAAATAATAAAAAAGTGTTTGCAGTACATTGACATGGAATGGCCAGAAATTGAAGAAGAGTTCAGAAGAGGATATCAAATGAGGGATATTGTTTCTGATATGAGGGCCATGGTTGAACATAGAGAATACTACAACAAAAACAATCATATGATGCAAACGAGGGGGTCAGAGTGGACATCCCAAAGCCCATCTGTAGAGACATCACCTCATGGAAGGGACAAATCAGTTAGGGTGCAGAATAGCACCGATGAAACACACAGCATTCCTTTAGTTCTTCAATGCTTCATTCCTTCTTCCCCTCCCAACTGTCATGACCGCACTTCCACCTAACAAAACCGGCTAGACCAGAGCATATACTTTGGTACAGATAAAAGGTCTTGACACATGGAATCCTTATCTGCGTTTTATTGCCTTTGCAAAGGCATCCAACTATAAGAAACATAGCAAATTATGGATAAAATTATAAGGAATAAGGATTGCAGAACCCTTGATTGTGCTTAGCAGATCCTAGTGTTCATAGACCAAGATGCATTCCTTTCAACAAGAGGATCACTCACTTGCTCACTCACTCATTGCCATCAAGTCAATTAAGGTAGAACTACACCTTGGGGTTTCTGTAAAGA
The DNA here is from genome assembly GCA_004026705.1 of Nesogale talazaci. NCBI lineage: Eukaryota > Metazoa > Chordata > Mammalia > Afrosoricida > Tenrecidae > Nesogale > Nesogale talazaci. The sequence goes on from PVJH01002902.1 coordinate 75,220, forward strand.
CTAGCTTTATTATAAGATTAGAAGTCCTGGTTTTTCTCCCGTGGATCCACTGGTGTTTTGAACTGCTGACCTCAGGGCTAGCAGCCAAACCCACTGTATCACCAAGGCTCCAAAAAAGGTGATACCTCACGAGTAAACAACGCTGACACACACCTTTACTGATTTTAAACTAATTAAGAGGCTACTGCTTGGTACTGAATGTGTGTCAGGGTTGTATCCTTCCGCCATACTTAATTCAATCTGTATGTTCAATAAATCTTACAAGGAGCTGGATGACGTGAAGACAAATATAGCTTCAGGACTTGAGGAATACTCAACATGTAGGCAAGGACAACTTACCTTGCTGAAAACCAAGCGAACTTGAAGCTCTTCCTAATGAAAATCAAAGACCAATCTAAATTACACCTCAGTGTAAAGAAAAGAAAAATCCTCCCAACGGAATCAATAAGCAGCATCACGATAATAGGAGAAAAGATTGAAGTTGTCAGGATTTCTGTCCTTGGATCCACTATCAGCATCCATGGAAGCCGTAGTCAGGAAATCAGGGCAGTGTTTCCTTTCTTTTTCATTAAGTCATTGTACTGGGGCTCTTACAGCTCTTGTAACAATGAATGCATCAATTGTATCAAACACGTTTGTACATACGATGCCACCATCTTTTTCCTTCTATTTGAACCCTTGGTACCAAATCCTTTTTTATTCCTCTTTCCCAGCCCTCCCACCCTCACTTACCCTTGATAGGTTATTAATTATCAGTATTTTAATATCTTACACTATCCACTGTCTCCTTTCACCCATGTTTCTGTTGTTCATCCCCCTTGGGGGGGGTGGAAGGGGTTATAAGTTGATCCTTAAACCAGTTCCCCTTTTCTCCCCCTTTCCCCTAGACCTTCCCCCTACCACCACAGCATTACTGCTCCCATTATTGTTGCTGAGGGGTTCTGTATCCTGGAGTCCATGTGTCAAGAGCTCTTTTCTGTACCAGTGTCCATGCTCAGGTCTAGCAGGCTTTGTAGGGTAGAACTGGGGTTGTGATAGTGAGGAGAGGGAGAGGGAGGAAGCACTGAAGAACCCAAGAAATGCTGTGTGTTTCATCAGTACTATACTGTACCCTGACAAGCTTGTTCATTCCATGAGGGGAAGTTCAATTCTCTACAGATGGGCTTTCAGGTGGCCACTCTAACCCTTTTGTTCACATTGATATGATTGTTTTGTTTTGGATCTTGTGATGTCTGATCCCTGATCACATCAACTCCTCATAATCACAGGTGGTGTGCTTCCTCCTTGTGGGTTTTGTTGCTATTCCTGATAGATGGCCTCTTGATTAACTGCAAGCCTTTAAGATCCCAGATGCTATTTCTTCTAGTAGCCAGGAACCATCAGTTTTTTTCACCACATTTGCTTATGCACCCATTTTTGTCTTCAGTGATCATGCTGGAAAGGTGGGTATCATAGTATGCCAGGTTATTAGAACAAAGTTGAACATGAGCTCTTAGTAGGAGTTTGTTCCTTGGGGCTTGGTGAGCGAGGATATGGTTTGCTCTCTCTCCCTTAGATTATGTTCAGATTTATACAGTTATAAGTTAGTATCTTTCTGAGCCTTTCAGGGTGCAGTATAGCACCAGTGAAACATAACTTTCCTCTAGTTCTTTAATTCCTTCTCCACTCCCCACCACTATCATGACCGCAATTCTGCCAATTCTGCCTCAGGCTAGACCAGAGCATGTACCTGGGTACATGTCAGAGTACAAAACACAGGGAGTCCAGGACAGATAAACATCTCAGGACCAGTAATGAAAGCAGCAATACCAGGAGGGGGAGGGACAAGTGGGGGAGAAAGGGAGAACTGATGAAAATGATTTACATATAACCCCCTCCCAGAGGGAAAGACAACAGAAAAGTGAGTGAAGGGAGACAGTGATCAGTGTAAGTCATGAAAAAGAATTAATTTATAAATTATCAAGGGTTCATCAAAAAGGGAGGGTGGAAAAGGAGAGAAAACAGATGAGGAATCAATACCAAGGGCTCAAGTGACAATAAAACGTTTTGAAAATGATGATGTCAACATATGTACCAATGTGCTTTATATAAGGGATATATGTGGCTGATCCCCGGTGGCATAAGTGGTTGAGTGAGGGACTGTGGCCCATGGGCTTGGCAGTTCAAATCCAGCGGCAGCTCTCCAAGAGCAAGGCTGGGTACCTCCCACGACCTTGAGGGCAGTGATGCCCCCCCCAAAAGGGATATGTGTATGGATTGTGATAAGAGCTGTAAGAACCCCAAAAAATGATTTAAAAAAATAGTATCTCTCATAGTTCCTAAATATGCACCCTGATGATTAATGGTGGATTTGAATGGTGAAACTATGAGTAAGGGATCAGGAACTTGATTCCTGTTCAGCTGGGCCATCTAAGTTTCTTTCCGTGTCTTTCTCATTTTTCTGTGCCATAATTTCCCTATTTGCTAGTGGAATCCAAATAAAAAACTAAACTAACTTCCATTGAGTCAATTCTGACTCAAATTGGTAACACTTTATACGACAGTGTAGAACTGACCCTGTGGGTTTCCAAGACTGTCACTCTTGGCAGAAATACAGAGCCTCATCTTTCTCCGTTGGAGCAGCTGGTGGTTTCTAACTGCTAGCCTTCTAGTCACCAGCCCAATGGGTAGCACACCAGGCAACCAGGGCTATTTGTTACTAGGATTGGAGTCCTCTACTCTTGTAATATTTTATGACTCGGTGTGTATGTATTCATCTAAAGACCATATTACTGGATAATATCACAATGTGAATTGATTGTAATTTTTACAAATGAAATTCTGGTTTCAGTGTATGAAGTAGAATGGCAAATAAGGACATGAAAGAAAGATAATAAATTTACCAGGGAAAGAAAATATCTGGGCATACAGCATACTCAACTCTTAAAAATAAAAACAAAACAATATAATATTGGCATTAGCATTTTGTGCCTTTTGCTTGTGTACCCCAACATGATATTCCAGGGATAAATGATTCCTCCCTGGTTGAAGCACATTTCTGAGCAAATGAGGCATATATTTTCTAAATATTCCTTCTAAGCAAATTGACTTCTTTAAATATTAATCCATTGGATTCCATCCTGCTTCTGCTCTCACCGTGAGCTTTACTGGACCCTGTGATGTTGCCAACTGAGGTAGAAGCTGACTTTGCAAAGTCAGACGGATGGCTACCTTGAACACCTAAGTCTCCTATACTCAGTTAATTTAAATTCTCATTAGAAGCCATTCTGAGAATGTCAGACTGTAAGATCAAAAGCTTCCATTACGTATTACCTATGAAAACTGAGCTTAGGTACTGTATGTAGTGAAAACAGTCGTAAGGCTTGCCACTAACAATAATGGAGTCTTTGAGAGGTGGTGCCAACGATTCATGTACAGAGCTGCTGGGGCGGCTAACCCAAGGTTGCCCACTCAGGTCCACGCAGAGGCCCTTCAGATGACCTGGTGATCTGAGCCTAAGGAAAAAAAAATTAGCCACTGGAAACCCTACAGAATATGGTTCCACACTGTCACACATGGGGTTGTCATAAAGTGGAACTGACTTGATGAAAAGTGGAAGTAACATTTGTTGCTGTTTGTTACTGTTACAAAGCCATATGGCCTTAAAGTTGGAGCTACTATTACTTTTCCCCAAAGTAATGGAGCACTGAAACCATCCAGGGTACGGGGTGGGGGATAGTGCGAAATCTGATACCTACACTTCACCCTGGAATATGGGGTATAGTACAAAGTTTTTAATTATCAAAGGGGTGATGAGTAATTTTTCTTCTGAATAAGAGGCAGTAGGTCAAGTAATTTGGAGAATGATGGGGTATATTGTGCTTATGTTGCTTGTCATCAGTAAGCCCAGGCAGTATACTTTTAGTGACATTAGAAAGGGGTTGAAAAGGACCATTGACTTTTCATTCCTCAGATCTGTCACGTCTGGTAATTGGCATGCCATAGGAGGAGTCTAAGAGAACAATATGGTCTTTTTTCTGTGACTCCAAAAAATACCATGGGTGTCAGCGCTGTGTTCACACAACAGCCCATCACTCTGTGTTTATACAACAGCCCATCACTCTGTGTTCACCAGTAACCCATCACAGCCCTTGGGCCAATTGCTCCCACAGTTGTTTCTGATTTTGGACACACATTAGAATTAGCTCAGGATCCCCCAAATTCCTATGTCGAGACCCCACCCTTTGATACTAGACTCAATATGTATCTATGGGCTGGCTTCAGTGGAGGGATTCAAATCATTTAATAATTGGTTTGCTATCCTCATGACTATTTTAAATATTTTAAAAAGTGATATACTAAAAAGTAGTCTATTATTTCATACATCTAAAGCTTAAGTAGGAACAATAAAAGAGGCATACAAAGCTAGATGGTAAGAATATTAAAATATTAATGAAAAATATTAAACAGTACCTGACAAAAAACCAATAGAATTCTTATTTGTTTCTAGATTGCTTCTTTTTTGGGGGGGCACCCCTGCCCCCTGGCGGTGGGAGTATAGATTGCTTCTTGATTACTTCCCTCACTTGCAATATTCTTTACACTTACCTGAGCATCATTGGCTGCTTAGTCGTTTTTTCCACTCTAAGAGTAGGATCCGTCCTGGCCCACCAAACCCTGAGGAGGCTGTTCCTGCTGAGAGCAGCCAGTCACAGAGAGGACCCTAGGGCCATCCCTAGCATGAGAATAAACACCCTTCATCACGCCACAGCGCTTTGAGAGACAGCCCTGGAGTCACAGTGTGGGAGTTGTGCCCAATCTGACCCCACCCTACCTGGAGAGATGCTAAGGGTGTTCCACAGAGGATCCAGGGGAGCAAAGCAATGATGTCCCCAGGCAATACCCCAAATGCACTTTGGTGCCACTCATCAAACTGGACTGGAAAACACTTCTAAAGGTCAGCAAACAGACCTGGAACTATTTATAGACGTTTCTTTCTTTCTTTCTTTCTTTCTTTCTTTTTTTTGTCGTTAGGTTTTCTATTGTTGTTTCATTTTGCTCTGCCTTGTTTTTGTGCTTATTATTGTCTCTGCATGTCTATCTAGAGAAGATAGGTGGTATAAACATCCGAAGCAGAAAACAACAGGACTGACTGTTCTGGGAAAGGGGGAGGTGTGTGTTTGTGTGTGTGTGTGGGGGAGGGGGGTGGTGGGAGAGTGGAGGGCGGAGGTGTTAACAAAACCAGAGACAAGGGAACAAGTGATCTAAAATCGGTGGTGAGGAATGCATAGGATGCCTGTTAGGGCTTGATCGAGGGCAGTGTATCTGAGAGGAATTACTGAAACCTGAATGAAGGGTGAACATGATAGTGGGACAAGAGGAAAACAAAAGGGAATAGAGGGAAGAACTAGAAGGCAAAGGACATTTATAGAGGTCTAAATAAATACAGGCACATTAATATATTTATATATAATGATATGGAACTAGATCCATGCACACATATTTATATCTTAAGTATTTAGATTGCAGACTGACATTGGGCCTCTACTCAAGTACTCCCTCAATGCAAGAAGACTTTGTTCTAATAATTTGGTATTCCGTGATGCCCACCTTCCCCACATGATTGCTGAAGACAAAATGGGTGCATAAGCAAATGTGATGAAGAAAGCAGATGGTGCCCAGCTATTAAAAGATATTGCATCTGGGATCTTAAAGTCTTGAAGTTAAATAAGTGGCAATCTACATGAGAAGCAACAAAATCCACATGGAAGAAGCACACTAGCCTGTGTGATCATGAGGTGTTGATGGGACTAGGTGTCAGACATCAAAGACTCAGAACAACCTCCCGCCCCCCATATCAATGGGAATGAGAGTGCGTACAGAGTGGAGACTCAAAGTCCATCTGTAGGCAATTGGACGTCCCCTTACAAAAGGGTCACAAGGAAGAGACAAGCCAGTCAGGGTGCAATATAACACCAATGAAATATACAACTTTTCTCTAGTTCTTTAATATTCCCCCACCCCCCAGACATACTATCATGATCCCCGTTCTACCTTACAAATCCAGCTAGACCAGAGCATGTACATAGGTACAGATAAGATCTGGAAACACAGGAAACCCAGGACAAATGAACACCTCAGAGAATAACAATAACAGGAGGGGTAAGGGGAAGGTGGAGGGAGAAAGGGGAAACCAATCACAATGATCTACGTATAACCTCCTCCCAGACAATAGAAAAGTGGGTAAAGGGAGACATTGGTCAGTGTAAAGACATGAAAAAATAATAATAATTTATGAATTAATAAGTGTTCATGGGGGTGGAGAAAGAAGGGAAAAATGAGGAGCTGATATAAAGGGCTTAAATAAAAAGAAAATGTTTTGAAAATGATGATGGCAACAAATGTACAAGTGTGCTTGACACAGTGGATGTATGTATGGGTTGTGATAAGAGCTGCATGAGTCCCCAATCAAATGATTAAAAACCAAATCTAAAGCCTTCAGGAATAGTAGTGGGAAAAGCAGTATCATAAGGGTAGGGGGATTGAGGGAGCAGGGGGAGAGGGGGGAGGGGGAACCCATGACAAGGTTGGATAAATTCCACCCCCCAGAGGGACAAATAGCAAAAATGTGGCTGAAGGGAGACAACAGACAGTGTAAGACATGAAATAATAATATGTAATACTTATAATAATAATAATGTATAATTCATCAAGAATTTATGAATGTGTCATAATGGGAAGCAAGGGGAAAAAGAGTTGCTGATTCCAAAGACTTGAGTAGAAAGAAAATATTTTGGAAATGCTGATGGCAACATGTGTACAAGTGTGCTTAATACAATTGAATGATGCATTGTTGTAAGATTTTTAAGAGCCCCCCCAATAAAATTACTAATTAAAAAAAGAGTAAGATCCCTTTCTTTTAGAGGTAGGCCAATTAAACAATAATCATTGGGTTTGGTAGATTAGAAACAGGTGACTTATCTAAGTGTATTATGTCCATCTCTGAAAACTCTTTCTGATGCTGCTAAACTTAATAGCAATTTCTCTAATGATACTTTTAGCTCTTTGAACACTTCCAGGAATTAAATAATTATTTCATAATACCTTGTGGACATTTGGTGCATAACACCAAACTAAAACAGTGAGAGTATGTCATGTTCAAGTTGCTCAGCACCTTTTCTGTTTGCATTATATATTTGTTTACTGAAGTAACAAACAAAAGGGAATTAAAATGTATCAAACAAGTATTATGAAGTGAATAAATACATATTATGAGCATAGTTCAGTGTACGTTTTTATACCTGTGAATGGAATGAACATTACTTACAGACACTTGAAATATGCTGCTGTGCCAATGAATGTTAAAAAAGAGTAAGGAAGATAAATTTGTGATTTCTACATTAAATAGTTGCCTAGAGAGAACCCCGATGACAAAGGCCATTTTAACCACTGGGTTGCCAAACTCAGCAAACAATTAGGTAATGGTTTTGCAGAACAACTGCAACGTGACGGAACCCCACCACTGGTTTGATCAGTCTATATTTTGAAAAAACTCTCCTAAGTGATGAGTCTGATATCAATGTAAGGTTGAAAAAGGCTGTTCTATATGATGACTAAACCTATCAAGGAATCACTGCGTACAGAACCAATTAGTCTTAAAATGTACCTGTGTTCTGGATAATTTCTTTAGATCTGATCTTTGGAGGAAAGCATTAGTGATGCAGCCTGTTGTCTTACCACGCACAGCCTACGCATGTGTCAGTTTTCTTGACACCTTTTCCTTTTTAAGAAGCTAAACTACATTCTTTCCTATTTTGTTTCCAAAGCATCGTACAACAAGGAGAAGATCTGCAAGTATTAGATCATATAAAAATGGGTAGAAAATGTTGTTACCAATATGTTCCATTACCTCATTTCCATGGTCAGTTTTACCTTAAGAGCATTTAGAATCAATGTCCATGGATTTTGATTGTTTTTCAATAATCATATATAATTTCAGGCTCTCAATTTTGTTCGGTGGGTTCTTATCTTTCCAGATCCCTTTGACACATTTTCTCTCTGGTTCTTATCTGGTCCAGGGAATTTTAAAAAATTCCACAGGAACTCAATATTGCAAGTAGCTCCCTTCTCCTTTGTGCCCCTCCCCTCATCCAATCCCATTTTGTTTCCTGCTTTTTATCAGGCTAGACTGTATCACACTTGACGGACGATAATAGGGTTCTGAGTGATGAGAGGAGGGCAAGGGAGCAGAGGGTGGAAGGTTTTGACATGCCTTGTTCTGTAGGGCATTTTCTTAATGAAATCTTCTCCCCAGCAGATCTTGCATGCTTCTGACATGGACGGGAGGCCGCACTATGAAACTCATTCCACATGCAGTGAGGGACCTGCAGAGTGACTTAGAATACGGCCGGGCTGACTTGGTTCCTATTGCCTTCACGGTGGCGCTAGCTACTCAGCAGGGTCCTCATGACCTTCTGATTGGCAACCCTCATAACCCGGGACAGAAAGTCTCTCCCTGTCGTCCCCTTTGGGGATGGACAAAGCCCTAGACTCCCATGTCCCAAACCACCTTCACAGGCTTTAGAAACCAAAGTCTTTCTTGGGCTAGATTCTGTCCCACCGTTTCCCGGCTATATTCTTTAAATCAAACACGCTTGCACACACTTTACTTTCCAACGAACCCGATGAAGGGGAGAGAAAGAAAGGTGGAGGATCCAAGGGAACAGACAGATGCTGCCTTTCATCTCAAGTCTCTTTGCTTCTATGGTTCATGGGACTTTGGTTTGGGAGTCTCAGCCCAGTTTTAACGTTCAAGCTGCCTATTACTGGTGGAAAAGGGGGGCAAAAAAGAGCCGCTTCTCTGTCGCTTTGCCTTAATCTGCTGTGCACGTGGAAGTGTGTGCGGCTGACCCAAACCTCGCTGACATGTCAGCGTGCAGCCGCAGGGCGAGGGGTGTTTGATTTATAAATGGAATGTATAATAGGCACGTTGCCTTCTGAGCTGAACGTTCATGGAAAATCACATGCCGCTCACATGAGGGACCAAGATCTTTTTTTATTATTTTAATGAATTGAGTTTTTTCTGTGCACCAGGGAGATAAGAAGATACCTGCCAATAACCCTCTGATTGTATCCTCGGCCAATGGGTGGGCTTGAACACGGGTACTCCTCTCGTCAATTGAGTTTGTGTGTTAAGTCAAGGTTTAGCTTTGGGTTTGAAGCTCTCACTCAAACAAAGCCACAGACACTCTGGCGGTGGAAGCCATCACATAATTCTCCTCTTTGTTTCTTTAAAGAGCTCGGGGTTGGTTAAAAAAAAAATCCATTTTGGGAAGACTCGGTCTGAAGATAATGATAGTGAAGATGAGAAAAGACAGCAGGTTGTAAGTTCTGGCCTAAGTTGGGAAAGAGGGGGGGAAAGGTTGAAAATGTAATAAACTATAGGAAGGCCAACAGATCAACCAACACGGGAGAAAGCAACAGGTCACCAGAGGCCTGTGGACTTCTGAAGAACAGATAGCAGTAGGAAAGCATTTTGAATGAGAAGGAAAATGTTCCTTCCTGTCAGGGAGGAAGGGAGGTGCCCGGTGCTTGAGACGAGGAAAAAAATGCAATTAAAAAGTCAGATATGAATAAAGATCAGGTGAAAGAGGATGTCACCCTGTGGCCCTTGGAACTGTGTTTCTGCTGCCTTCAGAGATTTCCCCCCCCCCCCTCCTGGAACAAAGGAACAATGTTGTGGAAAAGTGGGTGCCAGGTACTTTAGGAAAATGAGACACAGTGAAGCGGATAAAGGAGACAATGACAATTGCAGTCCTATGCAGTACACTGAAGGCAGCGGAGGCGTGCGACAAAAGGTTCCCATCTGGAGCCAGCAAGATGACTGAACCATGGGAAGGAAGAAGGGAAAGATGATTCACAATAACATTTGAAAGACATTGGCCTGCATATTTATTAGCGCAGTGCGCACTGCTTGGCCTTGGGAGCCTGCCTTTGTTCAGTGAGCCATTTCCCAGTTTTAAGGCAATAAACAGGAAAAGGGCTTGAAAGATGGCCATGGAGGCTGTCTGAGAGCAAACCTGAGATAAGACTTTGGCGTAGAGCGTGGTGGGCTGGAGGCCTTGTCTCTGGGGAAGATCAACTCTCGCCAGAATCACACTGTCAGAGGAGTGTGATTCAATGATTCAAATGCTGGGAGAAGATTCCTTGTCACGAGAGGAAAGTTTGCCCCAGCTCTGAGTCAGGGATGATTTCATTTATATCCAAGGGGGCTTCAAACAGTTTGGGGAAAGATTCTAATGCCCACAAACGTTTTCCAAAGGCATGGACATTCTTTTCAAAATCGGAGCTACCTCTCTCTGTAACAAAGACACCCGGCACATATATAAATCAGTGGCTTTAGTTACGTCTATGATTTTGTTCAACCATTATCATTATCCAGGTTCAAAATCTCCCACCACGCTTAGAAGGAAGTCAGCGAAATTCACTCATAATTAGGTCATAGATAAGAATGAGTGCATGAGTGTAGACAGAAGTTGATACATGAACCGGGTCAATTATAAGACAACTGAACATGAGAGACCCCAAATGGACTCTCTTTTGGTGGATGACCAGCCGATTTCATATTCTTTGATTCAAGACAAGCAAGTTGGAGGCTGTTTGTCAATGAGTTATAATTAGCCCATGATTCTTGGGACTTTTCACTACAATAGGACTGAGGGGTGTTGGGAAAGGGGACAATTTAGGATATCGTTCTCAAAAATGTGAGAGATAGCCAGGAAGTAATCCCTAACATTCCTTTATGGAACAGGATTCCTCTGTCAGCAGGGGATTTTCCTTTTCTTATCTGTTCTGAACAATAAAGTGATTTTCCCTCTAATGCCAGCCAGGGGCTTACTTAAGTAACTTGTTAGGTTGGTATTTAATCCAGCAACGAAAAGTCACGGATAGTCATGAAGGGGCCGTGTACGCATTTATTAATACAATCCCACCCAAATGGGAGAGAAGAGAATGTGAATGTAAATAAAGAAAACCTGAACATCTGTTTCCTACAGAGCTGGCACCCTGTGCCAAAGAACATAAGCAAAGACAGAAGACCGAGAAGCAGTCTTGAAAAACAGGATTGTCTGCAGCATCAGTGAGCCCCGAGTCGGCACTCCGTGTTTGTGCGTGGCTCATGGAAAAGGAATGCCTTTCCTAATCTTCTAGAGCACTCAGTCAGGGAGTCAATATACCCGGAACAGGAATGCCAGTCCTTTCCATTTCTGTGTCCAGAGTGGCTCTGCAGAGTACAAGCTTGGAGTGCCAGCTACTCCAAGTATGGTGGTGGGTGGGTGGGGCAGGGAAGCTGGATGGATAACACCAGAACAGAACCCCACAAAACCATTTTTTTCATCATTTGCTACAGAAACAGAAACAAATGTTCAGGATCTCATCTCTTCCAAAGACATAGTTGCTATTCTGATACCTCCTGCAGCAAGGTCACTGAAAAGCCTGGCAAAGCAGAAGGTCTCTCTCACTCCACCTTGCCCTTCTCCCCTACATTATGGACCATTTGTCCTCACACTGATGAATGACAGGATTTAAGCAGGATGTTCCTAGGGTCTGAAGGAGATTCATTTCTAAAGTGTATCTTTAAGTCAGATTTTTAACTACATCCGACTGGGTGCATATGATTCTTTTTTAAAAAATGACTTTATTCTGGACTCTTACAGCTCTTATTGCATTCAATACATAATTTCTATCAAATATCTTTGTACACATATTGCCATATTCATTTCCAAATATTTTCTACTTGAGCGCTGGCATATGCTCCTTTTTCCCCTTCTTTTTTTTTTTTTAATAAATCATTTTATTGGGGGCTCATACGACTTCCATTACAATCTATACATACATCAATTGTATGCAGGCCACATTGGTGAATATGATTCTTTTTTTAAAAATAATTTTATGAGGGGCTCTTACAGCTATTAAAACATTCCACACATCATCTGTATCAAGCACATTTGCACACATGTTGCCACATTCATTTCTAAACATTTTCTACTTGAGCCCTTGGTATAAACTCCTCTTTCCTCTCCTTCCCCATTTTTAAAAAATGAATCTTTTTATTGGGTACTCATACACCCCCCCCACATGATCCATACATACACCAATTGTATGCAGGCCTCGTTTGCACACTTGTTGCCATCATCACTCTCAAAACATCCTCCCTCCACTTAGGCCCCCAGTTCCAGCTCCCCATATTTCCTTTCCTCCCTTCCCACCATGAACCTTTAATAATTTACAAATTGCTATTTCATGTCATACACTGTCCAATGTGTCCCTTCACTCACTTCCCTGTTGGCCATGCCCCATAAAGGAGGTTATATGTAGATCCCTAAAATTGGTTCCCCTTTTCTACTCCACCATCTCTCCACCTTCGCAGTATCACCACTCCCATCACTCGTCCTGAGGCAATATCTATCCTAAATTCCCCATGTTTCTGACTCCAGAGTACATCCCCTGTTCTAGCTGGACTTGTCTGGTAGAACCAGCAGCATGATAGTGGGTGGGAAGAAGCATTTGAGAACTAGAGGAAAGATGCATATTTCGTTGTTACTACACTGTACTTTAACTGGCTCATCTCCTCCCTGCAACCCCTCTGTAAGAGGATGTTGCTTCACCTATTGATGGGCTTTGGGTCGCCAATCTGTTCTTTCCCCTAGGTACATACGATTCTTAAATGACCTTACTTCCATGTAAGAGAAGCCTCCATGCCTTCCCAATGATTAAAAAACTGCACGCACAGCAAGTGAAAGTGGGATGTGTTGAGGAATTTGTGCTAATAGAGATTGTTTAAACTTTTTAAATCTAGGACACATTTACCTACCATTAAAGGTCAGTTTGACTGTTAATTGGACATTCATGACCTGGAGACTGCCTGTGTATAAGGATCTTGTAAGCTTAGTCCATGGTAGTTTCAGGTTGGTTACTTCAGCTGATACCCAGCAGTTTTCAGTTGATTTTTCTACAATCAGTGATTATTCCCTTAAGTTATTCCATCATGTATCACAGTAGTTACCAATAATCACTGCACAGAATAACTAAAGCAGGAATATTTGCTTTACCCAAGATTCCAGAGTCCAAATGTAGAGAATCAATAAATATATGTTATGTCTGAAAGCATTCTATTTGCAATGAAAACAGGTACTTGCCATGAATGAGTCACTAGTCTTGTAAAATTCTATCATGCAACCCTGGATTTTCTGTCACCAAGGCTATATTTTCCACCTATCCCATCTTTCCTCTTTGTTTTCAGCTTTCACAGTCCAATTGCCAGTAGTTACCAATGAAACCTGATCACATGTTTGATCAATGACAGATTGCAAAAGTTGATGAAAGTCTTCAGTTTCTTAATTTTTGGCATTAGTGCATATATTTGAATAATAGTCATATGAATCGGTCTTCATTGAATGCATAAGGTCTTGAAATATTACTCTTTGCTTAGTCATTCCTAGCATACTAGAACATATGACTGTTCAATTCAGATTGCTCAATACCAATCTATCTCAGCTCACTAGTGTCTAGGGTATCAATTTGTATGAATTCCATTTCACTTTTGATGACTTCATGTTCCTAAATTCATACTTTGTACATCTCACATTTTGATTAGGAATGAATGTTTGCAGTTGTTTCTTCTCCTTTTGAGTTGTGCCACATCAGCAAAGGAAGGTCTCAAGAGCTTTAGTCACCTACATCATCAAGGCCAATTCTACTTGAGACTCCATTCATTTGTCAGGCATTGATGGTATCCAAATAAGGTAAAGAAGAATCGAGAGGTAAGATGGGAAAGATAGCATACAGATAGGTAGCTCACACCTGGAGCTCCTGGGGATTGGTGAGTGGGGGAGATTTGGGGCTTGATGGGGCTGTCAGATTGGTTTGTTAACTTCCAAGAAAGCTCAGACCATTCTCTGAACCAGAAGCAGGCGCGAACCGCACGCCAGCTTTTCCCATGGATCCTGGTACCCCCCATGGATGCCAGCTTCCCCACAGATGCGGCTGTTTCTGCCCGCATTGCATTGGCACCCAGGCAAATCTCCAGCCAGTCCTCTCCACCCGGGGTGCCGGGGCCCGGGGGGACACTCCACACAGATCCATACCCCATCCCCACCCCCAGATATTTGTGTCCTGAGAGGCTCAGAGCAGCAGAACAGTCCCTCCCCCACTCAGGAGGCTCATGCCTAGGTGCGCCATAAGGCAGCTAGAGGCTTTTTGCCCTGCCGCCTGCCTTTGTGCTCAGTGCCAGCCAGCCCCCTCCTTTCCAGGCTCCTGCCCTCCAAGACCACACACACTCAGAGTCCCACATAGCCACTACGCTTAGGACACACCAGACAATGGACCCAGTTCCTGCTCCAGCTGGGCAGTAGGGACCCAGCATTAAAAGCTAGCCCAGGGCACGTTCCCAGAGGGGGGATGTTTCAGGGGTGATGATGGCAACAGTTGTGCAAATGTGGTATGCATACAATTGATGTATGCATTGATCATGATGGGAGCTGTATGAGCCCCCAATACAATGATTTTTATATATACATAAAAGAATGTCCAATTAGCACATTGAAAGGCAGCCAACACGTGTAGCTATCAGGGAAATGCGAATCGACACCCTATAGAAATACCAGTTCGACCTACTGGAATCGCTCAAATGGAAGGAGATTGTGATAACAAAAGTTAGTGAGGACAGCTCAAAGGGGCTTGGAAGCGCTCCATCCTGCTGACGAGGACGCAAGGCGCCACAGGCACTGGGACAACAGTGTGGTTTTTCCTTGTGAAACTACAGCAGCAACATAAACTTAGAAGCCTGTGCCCAAAGTGAAAGGAGCTAGACACTGAGCAGTACGTATGGCTGACCATTTCTATGGTAGTCTGCAAAAGGAACCAGGAATAAATCAATGGCTATTTTTGACGGGGTGGGTGGGGCGGGGGTGGGGGGAGTGGCGTGGAAGCTGTGGAGAGCGAATTGACTGGGAAAAGGCACAAGGGAACATTTTCGAGAAATGAACATTTTCGAGAAATGAATCTTGATCAAGAGCGTCGTCATCACACTTGTAAATGTCAGATTTCATTGAAATAGATGCTTTAAAAGGCTTATTGTATGCAACCTTTTACTTCCATCTGATTTTTAAAAAAATCCATGCAGGAAGTATCAAAAAAAAAAAAAGAAAAAAAAAAGAATTGAGAGTGGAGCCAGGTCTGACTTCTTGGTCTAGTGTGGAATTGGAGCTCCTTCTCCTTATTGAATGAAACCAGGGGAGTCAGACATGGCCCCCACACCATTCCCTCATGATGGAAAACCAAATAAATTATAAGATGGCCTGAGGAAGAAAACAAAAGTGATTGAAAGAGATAGGGACGGAAGAAAGGCAAAAATAGATATCAGAAGAGACTGAAACTTGCTCTTGAGCACATGGTAGTTAGAGTGAAAGGAAGCAATGAGAAATTTAAAGAACTGAACAGAAAATATCAAAAGGCGACTGGCAAAGACAAATTGAAGTATTGTAATGAAAAACTGAAGATAAAAACTCAAGCTTTGAGTTGTGATACTGAAGGATTCTATGGACAAAATTCTATGGACAAAATATTGGATGATGCAGGAGGCATTAAAAATACATGCAAGGATATGCATGATTCAACTGATGTATGGATTGTTTCCAGAACTGTCAGATCCCCCAATAGAATGATCTTAAAAAAGATGCAAGGAACACAGTCATTGTACTAATATCAATTAATATCACATTAATTCAATTAATATAAACTAATACCAATATTAGTATCATATAAAAGTCTAATTTTTCTGAAGTTAATTTAAAAATGTTAGGAGCACACATTGAAAGCTGCTATATATAGATGGATTCACTGTGACCAGTTGAATTTTGGCTGCAAGCAGAGAAAAACAGAAAAATGTTCACTTGGGTTCTATCGACTCCACAAAGGCATTGTATTGTGTGAACCATAGCAAACTTTGAACAATATTGTGAAGAATGGGAACTCCAGAACATTTACTTGTGCTCGTGTGGAACTTTTACATAGGCTCAGAGGTAGTCGTTTGAACAGACAAATAGCATACTGCATGGTCTCACATCAGAAAACTTGTGTGTCAGGGTAGCATTGATATGTAATCGCATGCTGAGAAAATAATCCTTGAAGCTGGACTATATGAAGAAGAAAGTGACATCAGGGTTGGAAGAAGACTCTAGCAACCTTGCCAGCTGCAAGTGAAGAGGACTTGAAGCAGTTACAGATGACTGTAAAGAAAATAAAAATAAACATCCTCACAATTGGGCCAATAAGCAACATTAGGACAGACAGAGAAAAGATTGAAACTGCTGAGGATTTTACTTCACTTGGATCCACCCATGGAAACAGCAGTCAAGAAATCCAATGATATATTGTGTTAGGCAAGGCTACTGCAAAAGACCTCTTTAAAGTATTAAACAACAACAACAACAACAACAAAATCCCCACAAAGGGACTAGGTGATCTTGATCCAAGCCATGATGTTTTCAATCTCCTCCAATGTAAGTGAATGCTGGACAGTGAGAAATAAGATTGAAGAAGAATCGATACTTTTTAATTATGGGGTTGGTAGAATCTATAAATAGGCCAGGGATTGTCAAAAAAATGCACACACCTGTCTTGGACAAATACTGTAGGAATACTCCTTAGAACCGTGGGTGAGGAGACCTTGCAGCATGGGCGTGTCACGCTATTGGGTGGGTCCAGTTCCTGGAAAAGGACATCATGCTTTCCCCTCAATGAGGAATATTTCCACAGTGGCTGTAACAATGCGTTGAAACACAGAGCAATTGTGAGGGCAGCAAAGTTTTGTTCTCTTGGATCGAAGATTACTATGAGTTTGCAATGGCTTGATGGCACCTAACCACTGAATCAGCAATTTCGTATAGTTTACAATGTTTTTAATATGCAATAGTGCATTAGGTTTAGATACTTTCTTATGTAGATGTCAAATGATAAAATATATGTCTTTTGTCCTTCTTCAAATGATCATTGTATGACATAGAGCAGCTATAGTACATCTCCTCTGGTCACAGTTAATCTTTGCTATGCCCACCAAATGACTTTCTTCCTGATAGAGCTGGGCAAGAAGTAGGGGAAGATACTAATTGGATTGTATAATTCACCAGAATGGCTATTACTAGGGCTAATTTGGGTTGCCAATCTTTTACTGTAATTTGCTTTCTCGAACTTTCCTTTGAGTTTTTCTTTTTGGCAATTTGACTTCATGGCTTTCATTTGCTTTAGTTTCTCTATGATTAAGAACAAGTTTGAGAATCTCTTCTGATATCCTCTTATCTTTTCTTTCTTTCCAATATTTTAACGATCTTTTGATTTCTTCATGAATGAGTTTCTTGATGTCGTTTCACAGTTCATCAAGTTTTCTCTCAACAGTGTGCAGTGTTTTTGAGATAGTTTTGAAATACAAGTGGTATAGAATCAAGATTGCCTTTTGGCTTTCCTGGTCTTGTTTTCATCTTCTTCACCTTCATCCTGACCTTACATATGAGAAATTGGTGGTCTCTTCCACAGTCAGCCCCTGGCTTGGGTTTAGCTGCTGATATTGAGCTTCTCCACATAGGTGTAGTCCGTTTGATTTCTGTGTATTCTATATGCAGAAGTCCATGTGGATAGCCACCTTCTGTGTGGTTGAAAAAAAGGTATTTGTTATGTATAAGGTTTTTTAAAAAATCATTTTATTGGGGGCTAATACGATTCATATCACAATCCATCCATTGTATGTCAAGCACATTTGTACATTTGTTGTCATCACCGTACTCAAAACATTTGCTGTCTACTTAAGCCCTTGGTATCAGCTCCTCATTTTTTCCCCTCCTTCCCCATTTTCCCTTTCTTTATAAGCCTTTGATAATTTACAAATTATTATTTTATCATAACTTACACTGTCTGATGTCTCCCTTCACCCCCTTCCACATTATTCATACCCCAGAAACGAGGTTATATTTAAAACCTTATAATTGGTTTTCCTTTTCTACCCCATCTTCCCTCCACCCTCCCAGTATCACCACTCTTATCACTGGTCCTGGATTCCTTGTTTCCAGTTCCTATCTGTACCAGTGTACATCTGCTGGTCTAGACAAATTTGTAAGGTAGAATTGGGATCATGATAGTGGGGGAGAGGAAGCATTGAAGAACTAGAGGAAAGCTGTATGTTTCACCCTGGCTAGCTCCTCTCCTCCCTGCCACCCTTCTGTAAGGGGATATCCTGTTACCTATAGATGGGTTTTGGGTCTCCAATCTCTACTCTCCCTCATTTACACTGATATGATTTTTAGTTCTTTTATACCTAATACCTAATACCTGATCCTTTTAACTCCTCGTGGTCACACAGACTGGTGTGCTTCTTCCATGTAGGCGTTGTTGCTTCTGGGGTATATGGTCATTTGTTTACCTTCAAGCCTTTCAGTCCCCAGACACCATATCTTTTGATACCCAGGCACCTTCAGCTTACTTTACCACATTTTCTTATGCATACGTTTCTTTTATGAACAAGTTTTTGATGTTATAAAATCCTATGATTTGATCTCCAGCTTCATTTCAATCAACAAGTCCATACTTCCTAACTACTGTTCCTTCCTCTTTATTTCCAACTTTTGTATTCCTGCCATATATAATTATCAATGCATCCTATAGTATGTTGGAACAATTATAGATGGAAGATATATAATTATCAATGCATCCTATAGTATGTTGGAATAATTATAGATGGAAGATATTGGTAGAATTCTTCAATTTCTTCTTCATTTTTTTGTTTGATGCATAAATTTTAATAATAGTATTGATTGGAGTTCCTTGAACGCAGATAGATGTAACCTGTTATGGGCCGCAGTCCCATGCACAACCACTATGCTACCAGGGCTCAGGCCCTTCGTGATGTATTTTGCAATGTCCTTTTTCACAATGACTGCCACACCATTCCTCTTGACTGTGTTATTTCTGGCATAGGAAATCAAATTATTTTCAGATTCAAAATAACCAATACTAATCCATCTCAGCTCACTAATGCCTACTATATTGATCTTTATTCATTCCATTTCATTTTCGACCACTTCCAATTAGCCTAGATTTATATTCCACACATCCAAGTTCCAATCACTAGTAGTAATTACAGCTATGTCTCCTTACCTTGAGAAATGCCTCATCGGCAAATGAAAATCCCCCGGGTTCCACTTCATTGGCTTTACCCAGCTCACGTCACCATGGTCACTCATACCCACACTGAGAAATCAGCTCTTCAGTTCCATCTTGAGTGCTCTCTGCCACTCTCTGTGGCAATGTTGTAGGCCTTCAGTATCTGACAGTGTTTTGAAGCTATGCATTTCAGTGGCTCCTTCTTCTGAAGTGGGGAGATGAGTCCTTCTGGGTTGCCATCCTATTTTATATAAGGTGAGTCATCTTGGACATAGGAAATGGAGAATTTCACTACCCACCAGAGAGAAGAGGCAGGAGTAGTGTGTCCTTTGGATTCTGAGAGCCGTGTGCATTGAACCTCCTTGATCTAAGAGACCACTTTGACACCAAAGGAGTGGTACAGAAGCAGCAGAACGAGGAGGAAGAGCAGATGAATATGACAGAGTGATGAACTTTCCAACCCACAGAGCAAGTAAAGTTGAGTGCTTCTGAGTACGAGGCTGACTTGTGGAGAGGGGTGTTTCTGGGTACTTGAGTGGAGGACCTGAGTTTGCTTACACATGGAGATGGAGCTAAGTCCCTTTGAGATGAGGACAATAGCAGAGTGTTATGCCATTTGGACATCTGTTAATAGCCCCAAAAGAGCTTTGCACCTGTGTCCAAGCAGGGCTGAGGTCATGCTAAGAGACCAATGACCAGGAAAAAGCCTTCCTGCACTGAAGCGTAGATAATCCCCTCACTAAACAATTGCATCATGAGCATTTCCCACTTGAATTTTAAGCTTTTGACTTCCCTAATAAGCCCCATAACTGTGAGCATTGTTTTTGTGTTCTATTTGGACATTGCAATGATTTATAGAAACCAGGGAGTGTTGAGAGAGAGATGCCGAATGTCAGAAATAGGTAAAAAGAAATGGCGGGTGGGGGCATATTTTGACCTCTGCCTTGGGAGATAGGAGATCAGATGTGTCCCCCATGCTTGTTCCTCGGCAGAATACATGTACGCACAAGGTAATGGTACTGAAAAATAAAATATTCATATTCATTTTGATAATGCATGCCCAACTCCAACTGCTGTTCTGTCCACATGAGTAAAAGGACCAATCAAGGTCATTGATGCCATTGATGCTGATTTGACCACACACACTTAGAATTATATCTTTTGCCTGTATCCTACCTGTATTCCAGTATTCCTACAAGAATCTGGGGTTGGAGTCTTTAAAACCATGACAGGTGACTAATAAACAAGAAGGATAGTTACTTGAGAAAAACCACCCACACAAAAATTTTAGGAGAGATATGTGCTCAGAGATTGCTCAAATGAATGTCAAGTAACACATACCCATATTTATGTAGTGAATTGTCAATGATTTCATTTCCTTATCTCAAGTGATTTTCCACAATAATTTTTCCACCCATCATAGGTGTGTTGTGAGACCTACCCTGGCCAGTCGGAGAGGAAAGGACCAGGAGAGTAAGACCACAGAAAGCAAAGGACAATAGAAAGTTGTGTGTTTGACCCTGTAACCAATTTGTGAGTTTTGCTATGTTAGTCAGCTAGCTAATTGCAATTTCAAAGGCTGTGTTTTTCTACCTGACCTAGGTGAGCTTCCCTGACACGCTTTCTCTCTTGCTGTGGCTGATAATTAGATAGTGACTTCTGTCCTTCTGAGTAGACAAAGCTGGACTCACAGCAGATTGTCTTAATGCAGAGAAAATGCTGGGCTAAGCAACTGATATGGTGAGGTTGATGAATTTACAGTGAAATACAATTTTAATGAAAAAATGGAAACACCTATAATCTAGGGTAGAAATATGTCTTTATTGGCTTTTTGTTCCTCCCCCTTGATAAGGATTTCTAGTGCTGAGTCATTTTAAATGTAAGAACTGTGTTAAATAATGAAGAAATCCTGAAAAGAACCCTCAAAAAGATAGGAAACATTTTTATGCCACTCCTGGCAAGGCCTCCTAAGGATATTTCTGAGGGTAAAGATGAAGATCTGAGGAGACAATCCAGAAGGAACTAACCAGATTCTGTCTTAAGAAACTATGGTGTGTCTGCAGCTGTGTGTAAGTGAGATGAACAGAAAGGATAATTAATCTTCTTAAAATCCAAGTAGCTTTGGAGGAGGAGGAAGGGATGAAATGATTTTTTAGCTAAATTTGACGAAGAGAAATGCTGTCAGGCAGTCCTCAGGTGACTGAAACAAGCCTCTTTATTCTTGATTCTCCACAAAGAGGGTTTTATTTTGGAAGCTTTTTGAAAACCACAGACTGGGGACCATTGAGTCTGACTGAGCACCTTGAAGTTCTGAAGGAGGCTGATGTGGGTGCTGGAGTTGGGAGAGGAGTAATAACTCCAGAGGTATGAGAGAAATGAAAGTCCTCTTGGAGCCTGTGCATAATATTTTTGGAGAAGAATCTTAAATTTATTAAAAAGTTTTGAATTGTAATAAGCACACATTCAATTATGTTGTTATGAAAACATTCCATGTCTATGCCAAGAAACAGAAGTGAAAATTTGATAACGGCATATGTTATGGCTAAGGTTTGCAGTCAACTTGACTGGGACAGAATTCTGAGCTAATTTATAATTAACAGCTCCACACACTACCCACTGCCTTCCTGGTGAGATCTTCTCAAGGAAATGGCCTGCGTCAAAGATAAGTAGACATTGTGGAAAAGCTGGCTTCCTTTCTCCTGGGTCTAGAACCCATATTTGACTTGTTGTCTGACCTCTGGGTGTCTGGACTTGAGCCAGGAGGCTGTTGCATTGTCAGCTGATCTACTTAGGAGTTATCTACAGCCTTCCCATTAGACCGGCTGACTTAGGATTCATTTACCTCTCCAGCCAGAACTCTGCCCTCTGACCTGCTGATCTTGGGTTCAGCAGTCTAGGTATCTATGTGAGTCAGAAGAAGCCTCTAGTCTTATACCTGACCCATGGGCATGGAATTGTTCACCTCTGTAATCATGCGAACCATTTCCATGATATACACTTCTCTCTATATATAAAAAGGAGCTCTGATTGCACAGTAGGCTACATATTCAGCAGCTAATGGTAAGGTCAGCATTTTGAACTCACTAGACACTCCATGGGAGAAAGATGACGCTCTCTGCTCAAGTAAAGATTGAAATTTTTTGAAACACAAGGGGGTAGTTCTACTCTTCTGTCTTACAGATTCACTATGAGTTGGAATTGACTTGATGGCAGTGTGTGAGTGTGTGTGTGTTTTAAAAAGTAAGTGTGGCAGCCATGTACTCTTGTGTCAATTTCAGGATTGGGAGAGTAGGGGTCGAGATAGTCAATGAGACATTTGTGTGGGCATGTTTTTTTTCCAGAGAATTCTGGGAAGTCTCGCGGTATTTCCCCTTGTTGGTGAGAGACTCACAAGACTCAGTCCTTGGGAGACATTGCAGCTGACAAGACACATGGCAGCATGCTGATAGACCCTCAGCCCTGGAAACTGGAGGAGCCATCAGAGACCCCTGTCAGCGCTGAGATGCTTCCACTGCCGCTGGATACACAAGACTCTGCCCCACTGGCCTGTGATTGTCCTGGTGTCATTGCACGTGCTTCATGAGTCGGAAGAAGACTTTATAGACTGGCATTGGACATATGGGATAATATCGGACTTAGGACTTTGGACTGGACTGGGTTGGGATGTTTTCTTAATGAACAGTTACTCTTGTATGTAAACCTCTCCCTTACATACATATGTGTGTTTATGAATTTGTTTCTCTAGTCTACCCGAACTAACACAGTAAGGATGTTACTTTGATAACTAAAGTGTGCCCGCTCCAACCCTGACATTTACAATGGTCTCATATGCATGTGAAAGTTGAACATTGAGTAAGAAGAACCAAGGAAGAATCTATGCATTTGAATTATGCTGTCTGTGAAAAATATTGAAAGTACCATAAACTGCCCAAAGAAAAAAATCTGTCTTAGAAGAAGCACAGCCAAAATGACCCATTGAGGGAAGGATGGTGAGACTTCATATATTTTGGACATATTACCAGGAGAGATCAGTCCCTGGAGAAGGACATCATGCTTGGTAAAGTCTTGGGGTGGTGAAAAAGAGGAAGGTCTTTGACAAGATGAATTTACACAGAAACTGACTATATCAGTGGAGTCAAACTTAAGAACACTTGTGAAGATGGTGCCAGGCCACATAGTGGTTGGCTCTGTTGTGCATAGAGCAGTTCTAAGTGGGAACCGACTTGATGGCACTGATAAGTGCATATGTGCGCCTATCATTTTGCTAAATGTCCGAATTGAATTGTTGGTGATGAGTTTATATGCTTCACTGGTTTTGCTTCTCTGGAGAACCTGGCCCAAGACAGTATAAATAATTACAATTTTGGGGGGCTTCCTGTTGTATGTAATATGTGACACATTTTTATTACCTGCAGTGAGAACAAGGGAACAATGCCTTCATTTTCTATGCTCTCGGGGAAGTAATGTCAGCCTCTTCTCACAGGGTGTCATCCTCTACCAGGGACACCCTTAGGGCACAAGCTGCCCAAAGAAACCAAGGTCCAGAGAAATGCAGCTTGAGGTGCTGAGGCTTCCATTCTGCATTAGCCTTCACAGGGAATAGGCTACAGTTTGAATGAATTTAAGGGCTATAAAATAATTTATTTTGTAGTTGCCTTTTTCCTCCTCAGGCTTTCTTTTTGTTTTTTAGCTATAAGGAAAGGGTTTATATACAAAAGGAATGGAACACTGAGAAAGCATCCCAACTCAGTACAGTTCAAAGTCACAAGTCCTATCTTAACCTAAATGCCCAACACCAGTCTATAATGTTTCCTTCTGACTCACGAAGTCACAGGTCAGAGGGTGCAGAATCCCGGTGCTGGAGTCTTCCCATGGCTCCTCGCTTCCAGGATTCAGGGTTCATCAACAGCATCTAGTGGTGGCAGAAGTAACTCATCGCTGGCAGGGGTCTCCACATGGCCTCTCCAGCTTCAGAGGTCTGGCTCCCTCAGGGCCAAGCCACGTGGCTTCTCTGGCTTCTCAGATGCTGCCATTTTGTCTTGTCTATGATTAATCATCTCTGAGACTAACTCCCAACAACTGGGGAGATAGATTCTCATCTTCTTGAGGGAAATATCGCCCAGACGTATCAGGAGAAAGCCATGCCCACACAGAGGCCTCATTGGCTGCTCAATGGCTATCTCCAGATGAACAGGCTAGACTCCACCCCTACATCTCAATCAAAAAATTAACATAAGCATATGACTGCCACAGACCACTCTTGTTAATTTTACTCTTTCACATAACTCTGTAACCATATGTAACCTTCAAATAAACAATAAAATCATATCTATACCTAACGGATTAAACTAAAATGCATCCAATTCAACATGTCACCATCATTTAAAAATAACATTCTATAAGTGAACAAAACAAAATATATCCTGTTTTTGTCGCTAAGTCCTAAACCCTCTAGAGGTCAATGCAACAAAAGAAAACATATCCTGTGCCTTGCAATTGCAGTTACAAAATATCTACACCTTGTTTCTATAATCCTATGAATATATATTCCCCCACCTCTGAGAGTTTGTAAACCAACCACCTTGTGCCTTTATCCCCCCATTTTTGGTATCTAATTTCTATATTGCCCACTTATAGCAACACAGTTCTTTGAGGAAACAATCATATCTTTCAACATGAAGACTCTTCATTCCAGTTGGAAACTCCTGAAGTGTGCATCCATTAGCAAAGTCAAATCAGGACAGGCCATCCATAAAGTCAGCAATGATATGCACCAGTTCACAGACTCAAATGGCTTCTCTTCCTCTGGTTAGGTTCTGGTCAACTCAATATGGGCTGTTTCACTTAGCCTCACCAGGGTAACCATTGGTCGCTTTCCCTTTAGACCAAGGTCCCATCACAAATTTTCAACATGCCTAGCTCTCTCATGCTAGGTCATGAACTTCAGACCAGCCAACCACTCTGGTCTCCTCTATTTTCTGTGAACCAAGTCCCACGGGTGTCAGTGGCCAAACTCAACCAGCCTATTTATTGCAATTCTCTTATTTCTACTCAAAGAGTAGATCCAGGTGGAAACCTAGCAAGCATTTCAGCCTGCCACAGGTTTCCTTTAGCATTGAGTCCCAGAGAGGAGTTATCTTTATGGTTCCAGATTCCTTCGCTTCTGAAAATAATCATTAGTCGGGATTTTCTAAGGAAATAGACTTTATCTTTCTTTATGGGTCAGTTTGAACTTCTCTTAGAATACAAGAATCCTGAGTTACTCCAAAAGACTGGGTGGGGCTAATTTCTTCAGAGAAGTCTTTCCAGGTATGGCCTCACCCCCTCTAAGGACAAGGTGCAGTTAATCTCTTCAGAGATGTCTTTGACACTAAGTCCTAAACCCTCTAGAGGTCAATATTTGGCTTGAGGTAACTGGATTTACAAACTCTTTTCATACTTCCCAATAAACATTTCTATACATCCTTATATTTACAATAATAGGCATAAGAAATCAGCATAAACAGCATAGTCAGAAATTAAACTTAAATTTTAAAACAGTCAAGGTCAATACTTATTAAGCTTATCTATATCTTTATCTAAACTACTGTTTACACACACAAAAAAATTAGGTCTCTGAAGGCATCAAAACAGATCCATGCTTTCGTTCAGGCATTCTGACCTTCTTAGGTTCTGAGACATTCAAATGGTGGCTTTTACCCCTGAGCTCAAGATATACATTAACAGTATTCATCTTATATAGGAATAACCAAAGATAGCATCCAAACAGAATAATGAAAACTTTAACTTCCATATTGTTTCCAGAAAATAACTCAGTAAACTGCAAGAACATATCTGACTTCTGGCTAGTCTAAGAAATAACAATACCATGAGACACAAGTCAAACAAGCTTCTACTTTCCATCTTATGATTTGTTCCTCTAGTACCCCACTCCTAAAGTACCATAATGTGTCAGTCTGGGTAGACTAGTGGGACAAATTCATAGACACGCATATGGATATAAGGGAATGGTTTATATACAAGAGGAACAGGACATTGAGAAAACATCCCAGCCCAGTCCAGTTCAAAGTCATAAGTCTGATATTAACCCATATGCCCGATATCAGTCTATAAAGTCTCTTTCCGACTCATGAAGTCACAGGCCAGTGGGTGCAGAGTCCCAGTGCTGGCAGGGGTCCCCTCATGACTCCTCATTTCCAGGGCTCAAGGTCCATCAATAGCATCCAGTGGTGATAGAAGCAATTCATCACTGGCAAGGGTCTCCCCATGGCATCTCCAGCTTCAGAGGTCTGGTTCCATCAGGGCAAGGCCATGTGGCTTCTTCTCCGGTTCCTGCAGCAGCTCAGACACTGCCATCTTGTCTTGTCCGTAATTCCTTGTCTCTCTCAGCTTTCTTTTTGAATTAGCTTGTTTTTTTTTTTAAATAGGAACTAGAAATAGTCAAAGTGGTGTCCCTTTGACATCAGTTTGGATTATGGACATGGTTCTAGACCCAGGCATTAATGCTTTCATTTTTTCCAGTGTAGTCTTGTTATTTTGGGAAGTCTATTTCTCCTCCCATAACTCTGGAAGTAGACAGGCTAATCAAAATGAGTCATCACGTGGGGTCTGAGTGTATCTTTTGCCTATAGGAATGCACATCAACACACACACACACACTCACGCATGCATGCACGCATGCCTTGAAATGTTATGGTCTTTAGTGTCTGCGTTGGAAAGTCTGATTTTCTAGATTTATGTTTCATACTCTGGAAAGCCCAAAATGTGACAAACAGTAAGACAGCATGACATCAAAAAAGTCTGTTGGTACGAACATTGGGTCCCTACTCATGTACTCCACAACATAAGAACACTTTGTTCTAATAGCCCAGCATTCTGCGATGCTCACTTTTCTGACAAAAATCACTGAAGACAAAAAGGGTACATAAACAAATGTGGTGAAGAAAACTGATGGTGCCCAGCTATCAAAAGATATAGCATGTGGGATCTTAAAGGCTTGAAGATAAACAAGTGACCATCTCATTGAGAAGCAACAAAGCCCACATGGAAGAAGCACACCAGCCTGTGTGATCATGAGGTGTGATACCTGATCACGGGATCAGTTATCAGGCATCAAAGACCCAGAAAAAAAGCGTGAATGAGGGGGAACTTGGAGTGGAGACCCAAAGTCCATCTGTGGATAATTGGGCATCCACTTACAGAGCACAAGAGACAAACCAGTCAGGGTGCAGCATAGCACCAACGAAACATACAACTTCCCTCTAGTTTCTTAATGCTTCTCTATCCCCCACCCCCTGACTTATCATGAACCCAATTCTACTTTACAAACCAGGCTAGATCAGAACAAGTACACTGGTACAGATAAGAGCTGGAAACACAGGAAATCCAGGACGGACAAGACCCTCAGGACCAATAATGAGAATAGTGATAACAGGAGAGGAAGAGGAAGGTGGTGGGAGAAAGGGGAAACTGATTACAATGATTGACACATAACCCCCTCCCAAGGGGATAGACCACAGAAAAGTGGGTGAAGGGAGATATTGGTCAGAGTAAGACATGAAAAGAATCACTTATAAATTATCAAGGGTTCAGAAGGAAGAGTGAAGGATGGGGAAAATGAGCTGATAACAAGGGCTCAAGTAGAAAGAAAATGTTTTGAAAATGACGATGGCAACAAATGTACAAATGTGCTTGACACAATGTATATATGTATGTATTGGAATAAAAGCTGTATGAGTCCACAATAAAATGACTTAAAAAAGTCTTCCAGGCTCGAGCTGCAGTGGATGAACTCTGGTGGCACAATGGTTAAGCACTTGACTGTTAACTGGAAGACTGGATGATTCAAACCCATAGGGTTTCTGTTTGGGAGAAGATCCTGGCTATCTGCTCCCACTAGGTTTGTGGCTAAGAAAACCCTATGGGAGAATCCCACTCCGTCATGTGGTATGTCCATGGGTCCAAATCTGCCCAAGAGATCCTACACAGTGTCTGCAACATTCCTTTAAGCATTTAACTACTTCTATCAAAGCCAACTGGAAGGGTTGAAGCCTGGACCTACCACCAGACCTAAGGAATTAATAGCTGGAGACAGAGGTGGGTCTGCCTATTTAATATAACCCAAATTATCTTAAATTTCATCAAGGAGCCCAGGAAATTTTGAAGCACACTACATTTTATGCCCTAGTGCTTTGAGGGATGGAACAACAAAGCTCTAGTAGTGCTTTTTCCATGGAAAAGGCAGCATTAGAAGACAAAACTGGCCCTTGACTGCAGACATTTTGTCCAAGAAAATGTCAAAGTTACCTTGGTTTACAGGATAAGGATGGGAAACTTTTCTATTTTATTAAGGTCAAAGGTGTCCTGGATATTTAGAAGGTGAATAAGAAATTATGTTAGAGTTTGCCTCAGGAAAGCACATGTCTTAATTATTTATTTTGCCTGCCCAGCTTGGTGAAGTTGTCTGATTTTGGCCAGGATGTCCCCTACCTGACTGTCTTGGCTAGTCATGTAAATTTGATAACTCCCTGAGCTTTCTTTCTCTGTGATGTCACATTTATGATCAGGAAACCCAATTCTCTGAACTTCTGCATGTATAATTTTAGGCTTAGCTTTTACCATGGGGCGTCAAAAAGTTCATGGGAAAATGGAATTGAAAGACACTGGATTTTTTTCCCATGAACTTTTAGAAGTCTCCCTTGGATTTAAATTAATTTAAAAATCAATGTGAGGATATCCAATTGCCTATAGATGGGTTTTGGGCCTCCACTCTGCACTCCTCCTCATTCACAATGATACAATTTTTTGTTCTTAGATAACTGATCCTATTGACACTCTGCGATCACACAGCTGGTGTTCTTCTTCCATTTGGGCTTTGTTGCTTCTTAGCTAGATGGTCACTTGTTTATCTTCAAGCCTTTAACACCCTAGACACTATATCTTTTGATATACTGGCACCATCAGCTTTCTTCACCACACTTGCTTAAGCATCCTCTTTGTCTTCAGGGGTCATATTGGGAAGGTGAGCATCATGGAATGCCAGGTTATCAGAACAAATTGTTCTTGCATTGAGAGAGTACTTGAGTAGAGACCCAATGTTCATCTGCTACTTTAAAACTAAAATTATAAATATATGTACGTTGATTTATTTTCTCATTGTCATATATATACATACATATACATATATATGCCTGTATTTAGACCTCTATAGATGCCCTTTGTCACCTAGTTCTTTTCTCTATTTCCTTTTACTTTTCTCTTGTCCTCTATCATGTTCAGTCTTCATTTGGATTTCAGTAATTCCTCTTGGTTACATTGCCCTTGATCAAGTCCTACCAGGCATCCTATACCCTCTATGCCATCAATTTTCGATCACTTGTTGCTACCTTGTCTGTGGGTTTGTTGTCCCTGGGTTGAGGGGATGAGACAAGACAGTCAGGGTTCATTATAGCACTGATGAAGCATACAACTTTCCTCTAGTTTTTTATGCTCCCCTATGCTCCACTATCATGACCCCTATTCCATGGTACAAATCTGGTTAGACTAGAGCATGTACATGGGTACAGATAAGAACTGGAAACCCAGGGAATCTAGGACAGATAACCCTCTAAGGCCCAATATTGAGAGTAGCCATACAAGAAGGGGAAGAGGAAGGTGGGGCGAGACAGGAGGAACTGGTCACAATGATTGAAATATAACTATTTCCCTCCTAAGGGGATGGACAACAGGAGAGTGGGTGAAGGGAGACATCGGTCAGTGAGAGACATGAAAAAATAACAATAATTTATAAATTATCAAGGGTTGATGAAGGAGGGTAGGGGAAAATCAGAAGCTGATACCAAGGGCTCAAGTATAAAGAAGATATTTTGAAAATGGTGATGGCAACAAATGGACAAGTGCTTGACATAATGTCTGTAGGTATGTATGTATTATGATAAGAGTTTTAAGAGCCTCTGATAAAATGATGTAAAAGATAGTATAATAAATGAAAACTGAGAAAAATATGGTAGATTTTTAAAAGTTATTTTACTGGGGGCTCTTACAACTCTTTTAACATTCCGTACATCAATTGTATGAAGCATATTTGTACATATATTGCCATCATTTCCAAAATATTTTTACTTGAGCCCTCACTATAAACTTAAAAAAATCATTTTATTGGGAGCTTATACAATTCCTATCATGATTAATACATATGTCAATTGTATGCAGACCACATTTGCACATTTGTTGCCATCATCATTCTTGAAACATCCTCCTTCTGCCTAGGCTCCCATATAAGCTCCTATATTCCCCCCCCCCCAAGAACCCTTAACAATTTATAAGTTATCATTATTTTTGTCATCATACACTATCTGATGTGTCCCTTCACCCACTTCTCCATTGTCTGTACCCCAGAGAGGAGCTCAGATGTAGATCCCTACAATAGGTTCTCTCTTTCTACTCCATCTTCTCTCCACCTTCCCAGTATCACCACACTCACCCCTGGTCCTGAAAAGATTTTCTGTCCTGTTTTTGGCTCCAGTGTATTTCCTCTGGATTTGTAAGGTAGAATTTTGATCTTGATAGTGGGTGGGAGGAAGCACTTAAGAAATAGAGGAAGGTTGCATATTTCATTGTTGCTACACTGTACCTTGACTTGCTCATTTCCTTCCTACAACCCCTCTGTAAGGGGCTGTCACTTTACCTATTGATGGACTTTGGATCCCCAATCTGTACTCCCCCTCATTTACAATGATATAATTTTTAGTTCTTTGATGCCTGATACCTGATCTCTTCAACACTTCGTCGTTACACAGGCTTGTGTGCTTCCTCCATGTGGGCTTTGTTGCTTCTGAGCTAGATGGTCACTTGTTTACATTCAAGTCTTTAAGACCCCAAACACTTTATCTTTTGATAGCCAGCAGCATCAGCTTACTTCACCACATTTGTTTATGCATATATTTGTCATCAACAAGCATATCAGAAAGGTAGGCATGCAATGATATGATTTTTAGTTCTTGAAGCCTGATTACTGGTTCCTTTGACACCTCATGGTCCCACAAGCTAATGTGCTTCCTCCATGGGATTTTGTTGCTTCTGAGGTAGATGACTGCTTATTTACTTTGAAACCTTTAAGACCCCAGACACTACATCTTTTAATAGCCAGGAAACATCCATTTCTGCACCTCTTTTGCATATACACAGTGATTGTGTCAGGAAGGTGAACATCAGGAATGCCAATTTAATAGAACAAAGTATTCTTGCATTGAGGAAGTACCTGAGTGGAAGTCCAATGACCATCTGCTGTCTTAATACTAACCCTATAAATGTATGCACATAGATCTATTTTTCCCATCGTCCTATATAAATATATTCACCTATGTACATGCCTGTATTTAGACCTCTATAAATGCCATTTACCCCCACCCCAGTTCTTTCTTCTTTCCTTTTACTTTCCTTTCCTCTTTCCTTTTCCTTACATA
The DNA here is from genome assembly GCA_004026705.1 of Nesogale talazaci. Taxonomy (NCBI): domain Eukaryota; kingdom Metazoa; phylum Chordata; class Mammalia; order Afrosoricida; family Tenrecidae; genus Nesogale; species Nesogale talazaci. Next base: position 106,872 of record PVJH01002902.1, read on the forward strand.
TTCAGTCTCCATTGGCGGTTCAATATTTTCTTGCTGTTACATTACTCTTGCTCAATCCCTACCGGGCCTCTCACACCCATCTTGTGACAGATTTTGAATCTCTTGTTGTTCCCTTATCCCTGGCTTGGTCAACACCACCTCCTTTCCCCCTCCCCACCCCTCCCCCCATCTCCCATGTCCCCCCCAGAACCATTAGTACTGTTATTTTCTCCTCCAGACTGTTCATCCAGTCTCTTATCTAGATAGACCTGCAGAGATAACAACATGTGCAGGAAAAAAAACAGTCATCCTAAGATCAAGCAACCAAAGAAATTGAAACAATGATAACACCAAAAAAACACACCATGTCCAATATATATATATATATATATATATATGTAAAAAAGTAAAAATAATAACAAAATTAAAGCCTGTAAATAGTTCAATGTCTGCTCGTTGACCTCCAGGAGTGTCCCCTGATTGAGTCTACTGGGGTGCCACATCCTGGCCCCAAAGTATACCCTTGGTATTCCCTCAGAAACTCCATGGGCTGTTACACACCTTTAGTGTCTTGCCATGATGTGGTTGGGTCAGACAGGGTACAATCCCAATCTGGTTTCTTCATTGTTGTCCCCTTGTGTCAGGGAGTGATGCCTTGATTCATAGTGGGGCCAGCCAAAATATGGTAGATTTTATTGAAGATAAGCTGATTAGTTGTGTTTAAGGAAGATTTCAGTGTGAAACAAGCAGGATTCTATGGTATGGCAATCGATAATTTTGCCGTATATGCAGTAGATAATTCTGTACTTTTGGTAAGACAGTTCCAGGTATGTTGCCTGTATATCATGGATATGGAGAGATGAGTGCCTGGGAGAGATGGAGGCATCAAGTGAAAATGTAGCCACAATTTCTCTTCCTGCACTGGTTTCTGTTGTCTTAACCATGTTTTTGTTTTAGGCTTGGGAAATCTCAACAACAATCTGTCATTCAATGAGAGTGGTACATTGATGTTGAATATGAGCAGGCCTAGAGGCAGAGTCAAGCAGCACAAGTAGGAATCTTGGACTCCCATTCTGTTCATCACCGTTGTACGAGTGCTTCTTCATCAGTTCATATGGATATATATGATCTTACATGAGAAGAAAATCTGAATTTGGTTCATGGATGGATCAGTTGGATAAATGGGTACAAGTCATACCTTGTTGGTGGTTGTACTTTAGCTCCACTTGTAGGGCATTGAAAGAGAAGTGACGTGGAATATCTTCCCAAATGGGCAGAACTTTAGAATATGTACCTAGTCATCTACTTTGTTTAGCAAGATAAGTATCTCAAGGCCATTATCTGTGTACACAATATATGTATTCAGGTAGACCACAACTTACAATATATTTGAGTTATGATGAATTACAATAAATAAATAAAGATAGAGTGCTGTATGCCTAAATAAATAGATAAAATAGGAGAGTGTTGTAGGCCTAAACTTTAAAAAAATTGAGGATATGGCCTAGTGCTTCCCTTGGAAAAATCTCATTCTGAATAAGCCAATCCATACCAATGTTCAGAGACTGCAAGAAGGTCTTTAGGCTTACCTTGTGTGTCTAATGTCCTACACTCCTGAAAAGCCGCTCACCAGTGTCCAGGGCAGGGTCCTGTCAGGGTCCCACCAGGGTCTTTTTCATCTCTTTCCTCCTCTCTCCTCTTTCCCTTTCATTGTCCTCTCCTAGGATTTGCTCGTTCAAATGAACAGGATGCTATTTGGCATATCCATTCCTTCCTAAGTCTTTGTGCGTTTTCTTGATTTTCCTTGCTTCCTCCAAATTTATACCACTTCCTCCAAGGAAGAATATTAGAGACCATTTCTAAAACCCCCAATGGATAATGCCCTGACTTTTAATCTGTATCCTTTTCCAGGAACTTCTCCCCATGTCTTCTCCAAAGAGAGGACATTCCAGATGAGCAGAAACAGACTCAAATATCATCTTGGAATAGCGAATCAAAGTGATGCCAGGTTATTACATGTGTGAGTGCTTAGATTGATAATGATGCTGGTGGGGCAATATTCCCTGTTCTATTGCTTCTGGTGAGTGTCACAAGATGATCTTTTTAAATGCCATAGATTCCATATGTTCTATCAGCAGAGTGTCCTTTCATGAAACCTGCATACCAATTGGCTTTCTGATGAGTACATCCTGTGTGAATCTCCATAAGCCTTGAAGATTGGACTCATTCTTTAGCACTGTGTCTCTCCAATGCAAAATGATAGCAATAAGTCAATGTTGGATAGTCTTCTATCACTGGGCAATGACAAACAAACAGACTAATAATAATAATAATAATAATAATAATAATAATAATAATACCCCCAAACTTGGAGTCAATTCTGGCTCATGTTGCCCCAGTTGTGTAAGAATAGAACTGTGTCCAATAGGCTTTTTCAATGGCTAGGAGAAAGATGAGGCTTTCCTAAAGACTTAGTCCCTGAAACCCACAGGAACAGAACTGAGTGAGTCTATTGGTTTGGGGAATGTCTTAGCCATAGAGTGCCAGAACATTCTTTCAAGATGTGTCCAGCCTTTAGTCTTTCAGTTAGCTGCTGAGTGTGTGAAACATTTGCATATGCAAAAGGAGGGAGGGAGTCAAAACAATAAATATAAAACAATACAGACTTGGCTGCTTTTAAGCCTCTTGAACAACTGGTCAATTAGAAGAGTATGTAAGCATGAATGCATTCTGATTTGTATCTCTCTTTAGTGTATTACTCAGCCTCACATTTTTGGATCACACGATAGAAAACTGAAATAGAAATGCACTGCAAAGAATTTACAAGAGAATGACTACAAATGCAGTCTTTGTAAATACCAGTGAAATGTAGGAAAAAAACAAAGACACAATGAATACAATGTACATCCAAAGGATTAACTTAATTGAGCAAATTAGCCTAGTAATATTATAGTATCATAAAACAGAAAGTGCTCAATCAATATTTGGTGACTGACTGAAAAAATTGTTTCCATTCCTTCACTAAGACATGAATACATAGAGCTAAAAATATATTGCTTGCCTTGTGGGAACACTGTGGCCATTAAGTACTAATCTGCTCCAAATAGTTCCTGAGTTATCAGCTTCTCTTTAAAGACTCAAGAGATTGTCGACATTAACTAGGATTTCCAGGAAATCAAGATTTGATTTACATTGAGTGATGTAAGATTTTATGAAGCCAAAGATTTAGAAAGCATTTAAAAAAACATTAACTAATCCCTTAGGGAAATCAGTCTAGGATTAGATTATGTTCCTATGACAAATCAGAAATGCTCAAGAAAATGAACAAAATACCACATGCATATTGAAAAATCTGTGATTCCCTGGGAAAATGTGAAGATATATCATAATGCATATCATCTTTATTTGCAAAACTTACCCATTTGTTTAAAGAATATATATAATGTGTCACGAACACATTCAATATTCAACCACTTTCTTTAAGCGGAACAAAATGTTTTACCTTTGAAAAGATGTAATCCTAGGATCACACAGTTGCAAGAATCTTTACAAAATATCCAGGGAAAACCCTTCCCCTTTCCATCTACCAGGGAAGACCAAGCTGGGAAGCTTAGACCATCCCCTCACTTCACAGTCAAGACAAGTGTAAGTGCAAAGTTCATGCTTCATAGTCAGATATTTCATATCTGGACTCACTCCCATTGTCTCAACAATGGGTTCAGACATGGCAATGATTGGAAGATGTCACCAGTCCAGGCAGTGTTCTGTTTTGAAGTACGTCAGAACTGACTCAGTGACTCCTGACAACAAATGCTAGGATCATTGTCTTGGACAGATGGTTATTTAAAAAAATGCAAAACAGCTGACTAATTGAGCTGTTTCTTGACACTTTCCCTGATTGTACTGAATTCTGTTTATTTCTAATAATGTATTTTTACCGATGCTGCTAGCTGCCAGGGAGCTAGTCCTGAACTGATGGTTACTCCATGGAGAGTGAGATTGATCCCTTATTATCCACAGACTGTCTATTGGTTCATTTCTGGAACTAAATCACCAGGTCTTTCTTGGTAGTTTATTATAGTCTGGAAATCTCATTGAAAGCTATTCAGGATCATAGTTAGATTTACTTATTTGCAACCCCTGGATCAAACAGGCTGGTGTACTGCTGTGTGGATGTTGCTACCACTTCAGCCTGGCTCAGATGGCTGCTTGCTTTAAGACAAGCCTCCAGAAGCTATTTTTTCTGAAAGTTACCATCTGATTTCCTCACCATACTTTGCCATAAATGCCTATGTCTTTAATGATCTCTTCATGAGAGCAAATGTTGAGTATGGCCACAGCATAAGAATGCATTTTCCTTAGATTAGATCTACAATTAAGTGTGAGCTCAAAATTCATTTATGTATCTATGGATTATATATGTCCCTGGTTCACTTTAGAGGTATTCTACTCCTTTTATTGGAGAACATTATAAGTCATTCCCTTGAGGCCTATGATAACTGGCAGCTACACAATCTGGTGTCAATGTGGGACTCGACAGGATTCAGAGTGAGGGGGTGGAGTCTAGTCTGTCAATTGGGTCATAGCCAATGAGGCCTCTGTATGGACATGACCTTCTGAGAATTCTGGGAACTCTGGATTTCCTCTTTGGAGGTGGAAAGAGACATCTTTTTCTTTCTGCTCACTCCCTGAGAGACATTGTAATGATAAGACATGTGATGCTACACCCTGGCAGCCGGACAAGCCACATGGATCTACCTTGATGCAACCCTGGAAGCTGAAGAAGCCACATGGAGATTCTGTCAGTGCTAAGATGCTTACAATGCCACTGGCCTGTGATTGTTCCATGTTTGGTGTCATTGCATGTGTTTCATGAGTCTGATGAGGACTTTATAGATTGATATTGCACATATGGGCTAATATTGGACTTAAGGGCTTGGACTGGTCTGGGTTGGGATGCTTTCTTTTTTTAAATTTAATCATTTTATTGGGGGCTCATACATCGCTTTTCATCATACATAGTTCAATACATAGTTACATATACTGTGGCAAGCACCCCCACTTTCCTGCCCTCATCAACATTCTCCCAACATCTGCCTTTCCACTTGGGTCCTTGATATGAGCCCCCTTTCTTTCCTCCTCCAACCTTTCCCTCCTCCCCCCAGTCCTTATTACTCTGCAATCATTACTGCTTTGTCATATCTTACACTGCCCGACATCTCCCCCTGCCCACTCCTCCCTACATCCATCCTCCAGATAGGAGACAGTCTGCAGATCCCCATAGCTGGCTTCCTTTCTCCACCCCATCCTCCCTCCATCCATCTGGCAATTCCACTCCCACCAATGACCACGAGGGGTTTATCCACCCCGAGTTCCCTTCCAGCTCCCATCTCCACCAGTGCTCCTCCAGTCCAGCTGGAACTACAGGACAGAGTTGGGACTGTGGTGTTTGGGGGGAGGAAGCCTCCAGGAAATAGAGGAAAGTTTTATGCTTCATTGCTACCTCACTATCCCTTGACTGACCCATCTCCTCCCCAGGACTCCCCTGTCAGGGTGTGTCCAATTGCCCACAAGTGGACTTTGGGTCCCCACCCTACTCTCCCCCTCATTCTTACTGATTTAATCCTTGTTGTTTGATGTTTGATGTCTGCTCTCTTTGAGCCCTCGTGATCACACAGGTTGGTGTGCTTCTTCTATATGGGCTGTGCTATTTCTGCACTGGATGGCCACTTGTTCACCTTATAGCCTTTAAGATCCTAGCTACTTTATCGTTTGTTGGCTCTGTCTTTATCGTTTCCTCGGCTCTGTCTGCCTCTGCACCCTTTTGTCCTCAGAGATCATGACAGGAGGGTGGGTACTTAACGATATGTTTTTTGTTCTTTGATGCCTGATAGGCTGGTTCTTTCCACTCCTCATGGTCGCACAGGCTGGTGTGCTTCTTCTATGGTAGGCCTCTTAATCTACAATTACCCCTTATATAAAATTCTCTTTTATATACATATGATTTTCTATGAACTTGTCTCTCTGGTCTACCCAGACTAACACAATAACTCTGTTAATAGTATCATGAATTTAGGCAATGGTATCTAATTTGAACTTTTGAGGAAGGAAAGTATCTATGTATAGGGAAGTTTTTAAAGATCAAAGTACATGGATTATTGGTTTATACATATTAAAAATGTAAGTGATTGGACACTATGTACCCAAACAAAGATACTTGGAGATAGGTCAAAACTTTCAATGACCTTTATTCACCACGGCAAAACCATACCTGCTAGTCTGAGACATGCCGTACAAAAAGCAAAGAGCAAATGGAGATAGCAACAATAAGGCAGTTCCAAAATAGCCATTCATTAGGAATTCTCAAAATAATAAATCCAAACTCTTCAGCTTTCAGTTCAAGAGAATAGATGAGTTAGGAAGGGAATTTCTGGTTTGAAGTCAAGGTGAAGTTCCAGGTAGAAGTACTGGTAATGACAACTCCTACAGGACATTGAAATTTCCAGAATGCAGAGGAAATGTGCCCGAAAACGACCACCGGGAAAGAATCCTCCATTTCTCTTTGACCTTGAAATGGAAGATTTCTGCCCCATAAAACACAGCAAGTGGTACAATAGGCACCGTATTTTTTGAACTATAAGATGCACTTTCCCCCCAAAAATGGGGGTCTTCTGATCCAAAAGTGTGGTACCCCAGAACATTTTTAGTATGCTGGTACTATTTGGTACAGAGGTACTTTTTTCTTGTTTTCCTGCTCTAAAATATGGGTGCGTCTTATGGTCTGAAAAATACGGTAAGTTCTCTGCTGTTAGCTCAGAGATTGGGGGGGTTGAACCCACCAGCTGCTCCACAGGAGGAAGACTTGGTGATCTGCTCTTGTAAAGATTACCGCTTAGGAACCCTTATGGGGAAATTCTACTCCATCTTACAGGGACAATATTGGTAGAGGGGTAGGGGAGGTGTACTTTGTTGACAAATTTCCTTTGCTTGATAATCCTTTGCTTGATATCCTGCTTGATAATGCCTGAAGTTGGAGGATTTTTGATAAACACAAGGCAGTATAATAGAATGCTATAGATCCTAAACTGTGTGGTCTCAGTACTGCTTTAGACAGTCATGTGTTGCTTAATGTCTATACGATGTTTTGTGACTAGGATGCTGTGGTAGTTACATGATCTGGAATGACCTTCTCCTGAGGATTCTGGGAACTCTGAAATTTTTCTCCCAGGAGGTGGGAGAGGCTCTCTCTCACTACTGACTCCCTGGGAGATTTTGTAGCTGACAAGACATATGGAACTGTGCTAGTGCTCTGAGCCGGAGAAGCCATGTAGAGACTGCTGCCAGCACTGGGCTGCTTGCAACACCACTGCTTCCAACCCTCTGACCTGTGTTCTTTCTGCATTCAGTGTCATTGCACCTGTTCCCTGAGTCTGAAGAGGACTTTATGGATTGGTATGAGACATATGGACTAATAGCAGACTTATAGGCTTGGGCTGGACTGGGTTGGGATGAGCATCTATGGATTTGTTTCTCTAGTCTTCCCAGACTGACACACAGGTGATGTGATTTGGATATGTTGCAAATACTGTATTATACACAGGTGTCCCCCAGTTAATAAATTAATTACACCCCTTTAGGTTGAATTTGGGTCTGCTTTTAGGTTGAAGTTGTAGGTTACTTAGAACACTTAGGTACTGTTCATATCTAACTTCATTTAATTAGTTGTTTGTTTGAGTATGTCCACATCTGTACTTTTCTATGCACAAAACATTGTAACTTCTAGAGCCACTAAATCATCTTTAAGACAACAGTGCACTAATTATAATAACATGTTGAGGTATGTCACCTCATTCGGTATTGGGAGAAGTCCGGCGTGGTGAGTGGGCTACTAACTGCAAAGTCAGCAATTCAAAACCACCAACTGTTTCAAGAAAGAAAGATGAGGCTTTCTAGCCCCATAGAGAGTTCATCTCACACACCCGAACGGGTAGTTCTCCTCTGTTCTACAGAATTTCTCTGAGTCAGAATACACTTACTGCCATGAGCTTAGAGTTCGGTTGGTACCTGAGATTTTTAATAAAGCAGGCTCGATGGGGGTTGGAACCACAGGTGCCTATTGTCAGATATTTCTGGAACAGAGGTTATGTAGCGCATGATTTTTAAAATTTATTGACGAGAGATTTTGTTTACGTGGGCTATTTCTATGAATATTTAGCATGTATGCTATCAAAACAGATAAATCTGGAAGGCACAAGAACAGTACTCTCCAGTATCTGTAAGAGTACTGACATCAATATAATGTGGCTTCTGGAAAAAAATAGAAATATACACATGAGAGAGTGAAAAACTTAAAAAGGCAAACAAAGTTTTTTGAAAATAGTTTTGGTCTTGGGATATCAACTGCCATAATAAGAAGTACTCCTTGCCTTTGTAATTGTTTAAAATGTTCAAGGTCAGATAGATTTGCTTCAAATTCTTACTAACTGGCCGTGTTTCTTAATCTCTCTCAGATTTGTTTACTTATCTCTGAGTGTGCGTAATGATATCTACCCTGCAGTGTTGATGTTATTATTCAATGAAATAATGTATTTAAGCAGCACAGCATAGTTCTAGGTACACAATAGCTGCTGAAACCCAAATCCACTGCTATTCACTTGATTCTGACTGATGATCAGCCTATATAAGGTTTCTGAGGCTTTGTAAATCTTTACAGGAGCAGACGGATTCATTTTTTTCCTTTCGGAACTGCAACTAGTTTTGAATTGCTAAACCTCCCCACACTCTCCCACCCCCTTAATTAAGATTTCATCGTTTATTAATTATTGGGTGAAAAATCCACAGAACCACTGCAGAACAAGTCACTGTACAATCTCTACTCTTTCTTTTTGCCAGCACCAACACTGGCCTCGACAGTTCCCCTGACTCCTCTCCTTCTGTTCCTGCCTTCCTTGCCTTGCTTTCTTGAGGTCTTTTCCTTTTCATTCCAGCCACATCTTACAAGTCTGTGTTTAGGTTTTATTTTGTCGAATGACCTAAGGAGGCTTAATCCATGTGTGGGCCCTGCAAACGAATTTTGGGTTCCTACTGCAAACTAAGTGTCCACAATTTGAGTTCTAATACTAGTCCCGCCTTTGGATTTGGGTTATATTACCCACAGTCCTTGGATGACACAGGCTAGTGTGCTTTTTCATGTGGATTAACCTCACTGGGATGGCTGTTTCTTCAGACCCCAGCGGCTATTCTTTCTGGTGGCCAGGTGCCATCGAATTTCTTCACCACACTTTTCTACAACACCCTTATCTTCAGTGACCACTTCTTGAGGATAAACATCAAGCAGGGCCATGTCATAAGTACCAATGTCCATTCCATTCATGTGTCTATGGCTTATAGATGTCTCTAGTTTCAGTTTACAGACATCATCATTATTTTTATTAGAGAACATTATCAAATGCAACATTTTATTATTTGGCCTTCCTTTTGATCCATTTTAAAGCTGCCTCAATTCTTTGGAAAATAAAGGGAAATACACCTGGATTAAGCCCCGGGTGGATTCCTCCCAAGCATGGACAAGAGATATAAATAGTATGGCTATCATTTAAAATGTATTGGAAAGTGGATCACCGCAGATGCAGTTAGGCTAAAATTTAGTACCCTTATCATTTGATCTTCCTTATGATCAATTTAAATTTGTTCTAGTTTTTAATATTTTCTGTTTTCTTTTCTATTGAAGTTTTTATCTGTTACTGATTTTAGTTAAAAAAAATGTTTTTTCTGTCTATGAGATCCAGGATAGGTAACTCTATAGCGATAGTAACTGGATTAATGGGTTCCTTGGGGGTATGGCAGGAGTGGTTGGGAAGAAATGGGAAGTTAATAACAAAGAGTACAAGAATAAAGAAAATGTTCTAAAACTAATTGTGGTGATGGTTGAACAATTCTTCTGGCTGTGATTGAACTGTAAAACATGTGAATTATATGCCAATACAACTGTTGGAAAAAATGTGAATGTCAAAATCCTCCCCTCCCACCATGCCCTCAAAAAAATACAGTACAGTACAGTACAATCAAAACCGTGGCTTCTGAGGGGATCTGCTGTCTTCAAGTAGTCAGTTTGGAAGAATATAGTGAATGGTGACTATTTGGGGAGTGTTCTATAGGTATATCTTGATACTTCTTCTCAAAAGACACAGGATGAACATATGGGCTTATTAGGAAGAGGTTTTAAGAAAATTGAAAACGTGATTGATGAGAAAAAGGCCAGAGAAGTTGTATTGGGGAATTCTGCTCCCTGTCTGCACACTCCCTGGCCACTTGGTACTATCACCACAATGCATCAACTTTCTTCAAGGGTAGCAAGGGCTGAAACATTTTAATGGGAAACCAATTCACATCCACCCTCCTACAGCCCCGGTCTTGTACCTTCAGACTCCTTTTTGTTTCCAAAGTTCTAGGAATTTGATTGGAGTACTTGCCCAAATTTCCATTTTGGCACAGTCTTAAATCCATTAGCACAGGATTATTTGGGAAGGGTTAGAGAGGTGAAAATACCACGTTCAGAAATATATACATATACCTAGATAGAGGCTAGGTTCAGAAACAATAGCTTCACATTTTGATACTTCCAATTATGCATGTTTTCTCTGATTTTGTAGCAAAGCTTTTGAATTACCCACAGATAATGCCTCTGTAGTTTTACATTCCATTGGCATCGATAGGCTTTGCCCTTCTCTTCTTCATTAGTGCACACATGCATCAAAAACCCAAAACAGATGTTGCCTCCTCCAAGAAGCCTTCCTGTGCCCCTTTGTGCACTCCTCCCTCTGCAGATTGGCTCTCTCCAGAACCCTGAGTCTGTCTTCATCTCAGGCCTCACAGAAGAATCCTTGTTTTCTGTAACGTGACTGAACCAACTCTCCAAATGTCTTCAAGAGAAACAAAGTCTCACCACTTACTGCGTGACTTTCAGCACTTCCTTTGACCCTTAAGGTCTCAGTTTCCATATTTGAAACCAGATGTGTCTGTCTACATGTTGCGAAGAATCTTTGAAGAGGGATTGCTGGTTGAGAAGCAAAGCCACCAAGTCAATTGTGATTCATGCAATCCTGAAGGACAGAGCAGAACTGCTTCTAAGAGTTTCCAAGACTGTAAATCTTTGGGGAACAGATCGCTTCATCTTTCTCTTGAGGTGTCCCTGGTAGGTTCGAACTGCTAAACTTTTGATTAACAACCCAATGCTTATTCTACAGTGCTCCCCAGAGCTCCTTCATTGGTGCTTAAGCCATAGAGTTCCCCACTCTCATCCAAAAGACCAGGGTTTGATGGCACAACCGTGCCCAGTCTGTACGTAGAGGCTTGTGTGTGGTTATGAGGCCAAGCAGACTTTAGCAGAGCTGCTAGGTTAAGTTGCATTAGGAACAAAGGCCTGATCACTTACTTCAAAGGCAGCAACAACAACTTTACAGATCACGATGATCTGACCCCTCTGTGGATACAGTGGCCAAGAATCAGGACCCGCTAAGACATCACAGTCCTCTCACTTGGAAAACATGATCATTGCTTTCTCCACTCACTTACTGATGACATGAGGCTATAAAATTGAAACTACTTTAAAATAAAAATTTTAAATTAAAAAAATAATAAATTTAAAGTGTCCTTTCAGTTCACTAAATTTTAGTTATGCTTCCAGAAAAATCTCAAGGAAAAGTCCTGCAAGCAACAGTAGTAGCTGCTGCATCCGGCACCAGAGCAAAGGCTGGGGAGACTCATCCAGAGGGCATGACAATCAGAGATCAAGTTCTTCTCCCTGAATATGGAGACTCTGAATAGCCTCACGTGAAGCTGCCCAGTCCACTAAAGTTCTGCAATCTCTCATCATTGCAGTTGCCTCCATCTCTATTGTATACACATACACACACATATATAATAAACCAATAATACCCAGTGCCTCTAAAATCTAGTTTCATGGCATAAAAACATTTCTAAATAAAAATATGTGAATGAATGAACAGACAAAAGATAGAAAACAAAACCTCAGAACACTGGATCAAAAAAGCAATGGTATCATTTGTCCTCAGGGATCATATCAGGAAGCAAATGTGGTGAAGAAAGCTGATGGTGCCCGGCTACCAAAAGATATAGAGTCTGGGGACTTAAAGGCTTGAGTAAACAAGCGGCCATTCAGTTCAGAAGCAATAAAGCACACACGGAAGAAGCACACCAGGCTGTGTGCTCATGAGGTGGTGAAGGGATCTGGTGTCAGGCATCAATGAGCTAAAATTATTATTAATGAGGGGGAGTACAGATTGGGGACCCAAAGCCCATCAATAGGTGAGGTGACATCCTTTTGCAGAGGGGTTACAAGGAGGAGATGAGTCTGTTAAGATACAGGGTAGGAGCTATGAAATATGCAACATTCCTCTAGTTCCCATGCTGCCTCTCACCCACTATCATGACCCCAATTCTGCCACATAAATCCAGCTAGTAGACCAGGAGATGTACAGTGAAGTTGAAAATATGGGAAACTTAGGATAGATGATCCATCAAGACTAGTAATAGGAGTGGTAATACCAGGAGGGTGGAGGGATGGAGGAAAAGGGAGAACCAACTTCAGGGATCTACACATAGCCTCCTCTCTGGGGCATGGACAACAGGGAAGTGAGTGTTGGGACACATTGTACAGTGTACAGGATGAAAAAATAATTTGTAAATTACTAAGGGTTCAAGGGGAAGGGGGGAGGAAGGGTAATATAGGGAGCTAATAATGGAGGCCTGGAGGGAGGGAGAATGTTTTGAGAGTGATGATGGCAATGGGTGTGTAAAAGTGGCCTGCATACAACTGATGTTGTTAGGGATTGTGATGGGAGTTGTATGGGCCCCACGATAAAATGATTCATTAAAAAAAAGGGGGGAAGGGGAAAGGGGAGATTTTTCTTTCTTTTTTTTTTTTTTAAAGAGGAGCTTGTACCAAGGGCTCAAGTGAAAAATGTTGGGAAATGTATGTGGAAACATGTGTGCAAATGTGCTTGATACAAATGATGTACTGAATGTTGTAGTAGCTGTAAGAGCCCTCAATAAAATTAAATAAATAAATAAATAAATATTGAAAAAAGCAATGGTATCATGATAAACAAAAGCATCAGAGTTGTTACATATTTCATTTGATCTGGACCCACAACCAACCTCCATGGAAACAGAAGTCAAGAAACCAATTGCTGTATGGCCTTGGGATCATCTGTGCCCAAAGACCTCTTTCAAAACCTCAAAAAACAAGATGTCACTTTGATGACTCAGGTGTGTCTGATTCAAGTAGGGTGTTTTCAATCGCCTTATATGTCTATGGGAGCTGGACAGTGAGAAAGGAAATTCAAAGGATAATGGATGCATTTAGATTACCAGGATGTTGGCAAGGAATGTTGTCCCCAGTACGGCTGCCCTAGCGCAAGTACATCTATGTTGGGAGAAGGACAGGCACAATGTTCCTTAAAAAGGAGGAGGGTGAGACCGCCTCACACCCCACCTGGGCACATTATCAGGAGACACCAAGCCCTAGAAAAGGATAGACTATTTGCTAGAGAAATAACAATTCCTTAAGTCCTCTGGGAAATTCAGTAAGATTCCAATGATCTACCCGTTTTCAGCCTCATGCAACTGATAGGGGTTGGTGGTGGAATCAATTTTGATGTTCAGAGATAAAAGATAGCTTTATGCATCCCGTTCCTCATTGTGTTTTAAGTAAAGATGTGAAGACTTGGGGGTAACGTTGTGATTTTCTAAGTGTTTGTTTTGCTCAAAGCAAATCAGTCAGAGAATCCCCCCTGTCTAAATCTGTCCTCGTGGAGGACCTTGATCTCAGAACACCACTCTGCTGAATGCGGGGAGAAATCTTTATGCCAGAAATCCTATTATTTGGAAGGACAGTGAAAATAACCACCAGCAGTGACATCAGGGGACTGAGAATCTGCTTGGTTCTCTGTGTATCTGAAGGAGCCCATTTCTGCTCATCCTTGGCCTCAGGGATTATACCGCAGCCCGTGAACTTGGCTCCAACATCAACCACCTTCCACCGTCTGGGGCAAGCCTTTTCCACTCACTGGCTCCAGAGAGACTATTTCTGTGGACCCACCAACACCTTCTGGAGAGAGTGTGGAAATGTCACTCAGTGAGCTGAGAACAGATAAGGATGTGTTTTTTATACTTGTGCCTAAGTGTGTCCGGCTTGGATGATAGGGATCACTTTTAGCAACACATCCTCTCTCAGCTCCAAGCCTCCGACTTCTTTGGAGACATCACAGGGGGTTGGTTTGGGAGGAAAAGGAGAGTTTGCACATTTAGGGAGAAGAACTTGGCAAGAGTGCAGTGGAGATGAAATGAAGAGATGGGGCCGGTTGAGAGGAAACATCTGGACCCCCTGGCGGAGGTCATCTTAGGCTCCTGGCCTGACTGGCCTCGTTACTGACTCTTCGTCATCCTTGGCTTCCAAGTCGGTTCTTCCTGCTTTTGCAGATTTCTCTAAAAACACGGTGAGAACAAACATCACCATCTGCTTCGGAAGACTTCCGTGTAAACCTCACATACAGATCCGACCTCAATACTCATAACTGGGGAGGGGGGTGTGGATTTATGTAACGTGATCTTCAAAACACCCCTTCACTTGGAGAGCCCATGCCAGGGAAAGTTGGATCTGCCTGAGTGACTCGCCTCTGATGACACATTTAAGAGAAGGCCTGGCAATCCTGTTTTTTTTTTTTCTTTCTTTCCCAAATCTGAGTAGGCTAGTTCTCTTTTACTCTCTGGAGCTAGCAAGTGTATGCTGAATAGTCAAAGAAAGTAGTTTATTGCTTTAAGACTCAGCTATGCGGCTCTCGATCCAATGCTGACAAGTCAATTCTGACTTAGGGCAATTCTATAGGAAATAGTAGAACAGTGCTCTAGGGTTTCCCAAGCTGTAAAATCTTTATAGGAATAGACAGCCTCATCTTTCTATCTGGAGTAGCCTGGTGGGTTCAAACAGCTGACTTTGTTCAGAGTCACTTGGTGCCTTATCCACTCCACCACCAGCAGTAGATTTGAGGTGTATTCCACACTAAAGCCACGGAGCAGAGTCAGGTCTCTGGCAGCAGAGGTTCCTGAGCCAGAGCTCTGATGCTAAACTTTAGTTAAGCCAGTTGACATCATGTCAACGCACAGCAATCCGTGTGCTTCACAGGGTTGAATGACTCCTTTACTTTGGAAATAGATCACCGGGTCTTTCTCCTCGGGAGCGTCTGAGTGGTCTCTAAACCCCAGCTAAGAATGTTAACCTTTTGTTCCACATGCATGTTCAATGGAAACCCCATAGCTGTGACTTGGGAGGACACATTTCAGGAGTCAGTGGACTTTTTAACCTTCTTAAAAATTAAAAATGTTAATACTGTAGTGACCCGTACTCTTTCCCCTGCCCTCCAGTTCAGCTATGGAGTTTTTTTTTGAATGTTTTGATTTCAATGTGCCCAAGATTAAAACTCCTAGCTGAGTAAATGAATTAAATGTACATATTATTGATAGCAATAATAATAAGAAAAAGTTCATAAAATCGAGATCTTTTAAGCTTCTCCCTCATTTCATTTGATTATACACAGGCTCTTCCAAACAATTCTGTCTTGGGAGAAGTACATTCAGAATGCTCCTGAGAAGCAGTGAAGGTGAGAATTTGTCTCATGTGCTTTGGACATGTACTTAGAGCAGAAGAGACCAGTCCCTAGAAAAGGAGGTCATGTTTGGTAACGTAGAAGGCCTGTGAGAAGAGAACAACGATCAGTGAGATGGAGTGACACAATGGCTACAACAATGGGATCAAACATAACAACTCATTGTGAGGGTGAGGCAGGACTGAGCAGTATTTTACTGCACATAAGGTTATTGTGTCAGTCTGGGTTGATGAGAGAAACAAATCCAGAGACACTCATATGTGTGTATAAGAAAGAGCTTTATATAAAAGAGTAGTTTTTTAATGAATCATTTTCTTGGGGGGGCTCATACAACTCCCATCACAATCCATACAAACATCAATTGTATGCAGGCCACATTTACACACTTATTGCCATCATCACTCTCAAAACATCCTCCCTCCATCCAGGCCCCCAGTATCAGCTCCCTATATTACCCTTCCCCCCTTCCCCTTGAACCCTTAGTAATTTACAGATTGTTATTTTTTTCATACTGTACACTGTCCAATGTGTCCCAACACTCACTTTCCTGTTGTCTGTGTCCCAGAGAGGAGGCTACGTGTAGATCCCTGAAGTTGGTTCTCCCTTTCTATTCCTCCTTCCCTCCACCCTCCTGGAATTACCACTCCTATTACTAGTCCTGAGGAATCATCTATCCTAAATTTCCCATGTTTCCATCTTCACTGTACATCTCCTGGTCTAGCTGGATTTATGTGGTAGAATTGGGATCATGATAGTGGGTAGGAGGCAGCATTTGGGAACTAGAGGAAGGTTGCATATTTCATTGCTACTACCTTCTATCTTAACTGGCTCATCTCCTCCTTGTAACCCCTCTGCAAGAGGATGTCACTTCACCTATTGATGGGCTTTGGGTCCCCAATCTGAACTCCCCCTCATTAATAGTAATATAATTTTAGCTCTTTGATGCCCGACACCGGATCTCTTCACCACTTCATGATCACACAAGCTGGTGTGCTTCTTCCGTGTGGGTTTTATTGCTTCTGAGCTGAATGGCCGCTTGTTTACTCAAGCCTTTAAGACCCCAGATGCTACATCTGTTGATAGTCAGGCACCATCAGCTTTCTCACCACCTTTGCTTATGCACATATTTGTCTTCAGTGATCATGTCGGAAAGGTGAGCATTTTGGAATGCCAATTTAATAGAACAAAGTGTTCTTGCACCGAGGAAGTACTTGAGTGGAGGTCCAACGCCCATCTGTTGTTCTACTACTAGCCCTTAAATATGCACGTTAATCTATTTCCCCATGATCACTTATAAATATATGCACCTATGTACATACCTGTATTTGAACCTCTATAAATGCCCATTATCCTCCAGTTCCTTCCTCTATTTCCATTTGCTTTCCTCTTGTCCCACTATCATGCTCAATCTCCATTTGGGTTTCAGTATTTTCTCTGTTACATTAGCCTTAATCAATCCCTATTGGCTTTATCTCACCCACCTTGTCACAGATTTTGTATCAATTGTTATTCCCTGAAAGAGTAATTGTATATTAAGAAAACACCAAAAAAAAAAAACCCAGCAAAAAACCACCCCAGCCCAGTCCAGATCAAATCTGTAAGTCCAATTTTAGCTCCTATGTCTGATACAAATCTATAAAACCTTCTTCAGACCCATGAAACACATGCAATGAAGCTGAATGCAGGAAGATCACTGGTTAGTGGGTGGAGAGTTTTGTGGATCCAGTGGTGGTGTAAGCATTCAGCATCCACAGTGGTCTCCACATGACACCTCCAGTTCCAGAGCTATGGCTCCATCAGCTTCTCTCTATGTGTCTTCTCAACAGGGATGTCTCCCAGGGAGTTAGCATGTGTCCCATCGAGCTATTTATCTCCTTAGTGCCTCCAAATGAGGTCATCAAGCTGTGACCTGATTGACAGGCTAAACTCCACCCCTTAATTCATAGGTCTCAAATTGACAACAGATTATGTAGCTACCACTGTTATTATGGGTTGGAACCAACTTAACTACACCTAACAACAATACAAAAGGCTAAGATTAAAGTTACAACTATATGACCTTCTCAATTATATTTTCTAATATTTTCCTTACAAAGCCTGCCTACCCCAGAAACGATTGCTATGAATAAATGGTTGGATCAACTCATAACTCGGCAATCTCTCAAAGTTCCCATTTCATTGGAATATTAATGTATAAAAGGGTGGCTAAAGTTAGTGGGTCATTAGCTTTTATTTGAAAGTCTGTTTTGGATATCAGTGATGTAAATTTTAGCCTTATTTGCTAAAGTAGCACTTGATCCATACTTTTTCTCCTGCCAGAATCCTATAAAATAGACATTATCTTATAGTGAAAATTTAATGACATAATATATGTCAGTGCACATAAAATTATAAAATGTTAAGTAAATATAATCTTTCATTTTAAAAAACTGGTCTTTTCAACTTGAAACAATATTTTATTCAGAAATGGGAAATTTGGGGGAGAAAAGAGTAGGTTGACTAGGGCCCTCTTAGGATTAATGTCATAACACCCTTTTGTCACAAATGACTCCTCTACTTCTAAATTAATTATGCTAGTGCACTCTTCCTGTTAGCTGTCACCAAGCCTAACTTAGTCTGGAAGCTCTGCTGAAACCTGCCAAGTGCGATAAAAACATAACTACAATAAAAACAACTGCCAGCAAGTCAATTCTGAGTCATATTGACCGTAGAGGACAGAGTAGAACTACTCCGGAGGGGTTCTGAGGCTGTACATCTTTACAAGAGAAGAGAGACTCAGTTTTCTCCCTCCGAGCAACTGGTTGACTCAAACTGCTGGCCTTTCTTTGGTTAGCAGTCCAATGTGTAACCCACTTCATTGCCAGGGTACCTCCCATGAAGCATAAGAAAAACATGCAAACCTCCACTTATAGAAGTTGTTTGAAATGGGGTCTATTGACATTGAATGTTTTCTCACCTGGATCGCAAGAAGTCTATCCCTGATTTTTATGTAGGTATCCTTTGGTTTCTTGTAATAGTCTTTTCTTTCTCTCACTGGTTTTATTCCTAAGTGTCTCATCTTTGGGGTGGCTATTGTAGATCTGGTGTTGAGGGGAGTGTAGTCAATGAGATAAAGCAAAAATTGTGTGTCTTATTGAATGGAAAACAGATGGTCTGCTCTTAAAACTTCATCTAATTCACGATAAAAAGGTAAAATAAGGACAGGAGTTCTCTCGCTGAAAGGAAGTCACACAGATAAGGTTGTCTGTGAAAATCAGTCCCAAAGTCAGAGCACATCAAGCCAATGTGCTTCTCTTATCCCTTCATCAGCACCAGCTCCTTCACTCGCTGATGTCAAGGACCATCGCACTCCTGGGAGAGGGGAAAACCCTTGTTTAGAGAATTCCAGTAATTTTTCTGAATATATGGAACCATATATTGGGATGAGTCTGAACCCCTGCATCTGTCTAATTACAAAGTCCTTGAATATTCTTTGAGTCTATAATTGCAACCAGAATGATGGGTGGTTTGTAGCATTCTGAAAATGGGTATCCACTTAACCCTGGTTACTCATTGAACTGCTAACCATGAAGTCAACAGTTTGAACCCCCCAGCTTCCCCACAAAAGAAAGATGAGGCTTTCTGCTCTCATTTACAGCCTTGGGAATCCTATATAGGGCCACGATGGGCTGGAATTGACTAGACAGCAGGGTATATTTTTAGTTCTTTCTTTGGGTTGGTGTCCCTGGATGAGGCAAATGATTAAGATGCTGAGAAAGGAAAGATGAGAGGTTCAAATCCATCCTCAGATGTCTTGGAAGAAAGGTCTGGTGATCTACTTCCAAACATCAACCTTTGGACAGCCCTTTCGAGTTTCTCATCTGAAAGGCATGGGGTCACCTTGAGTCAAAATGGGCTCTACAGCAACTGGAGCTGGGGACATTAGGATTAAATGAAACAATCCATTTTAAAAGATTTTAGATGAATTTTTGCAAGAAAATGGTCACCTTCTATGAATTCTTCAGTGGGGAAAATGTCAAAGTTTGACCCCAACCTGAGGAGCTATTCCTCTACCTGCTATTTGGGAATGGTCCTGTAATACTGTCTAAGGTGGAGCCACTCCGGGAAGCTCCTGGGTGAAGGGGGAAGTAAGTGGTCACTGGGACAGCATTAGGAGACTCAAATGGCTTGTTCACTGTGCTGGCTACTAGGGTTAGCTGTCAACGCACACTCTGAGTCTCCTCCATTATATTTCCTTTAAAATCTGTCCCTGAAGTTCCTTCATATCCATTTTCCTCCACAGCTGTGTGTTGTTGAAAAGGAAGAATGAGACCTTGATCAAAATTGGGTTGCACAGTCCATGCAGCATGCCCCTTGGAAGTTACTGGGAAGTTTAAGACTCTGTCAGACCTCAGTTTGTAAAATGTCATGACTCACTTTTTTTCCCCTGAGCAAATCTCACAAACTATGCAGACTTCACAATCACCTAAGTTATGGGATGAAGAGTGTTGAATTATATAACATACATAAAATTAAGATGAGAAAAACTTTTAAGATAAATTTATGATGACAAAAAATAATAGTCTATACAACCCAGATTGTGTATTATTTTTGTGAAGATTGTGTATTTTTTTTTAAAAAGAAAGAGGGTAGAAGCTGTGGGGTTATGCAGACCATAAGCTTGTCAAGGGCAGGGACCCCCCTCTTTAATTTCTCTTGATTCCCCCTAATGCTTGGTGCTTAGCACTGAGCAGGTGTTCAGTCAGTGCTCGCTGGCTGCCAAGCCAAGTGCTAAGATGCAGAAGCTTTATTTGTCCTCTTGAATCTGTGCTGGGGGCCATTCCTGCCAAAATAGACCCGAGAATTAAAGACTCTATAATTAGATATACAGTGTTGCACTAGGCACTCCGTGTCCCCACGGCGGTGATGACGTCGTGACAGTTGCCAGTCTCTCTGGGGCCTGTGCTCAACTGAGGAGAATGCTAATTTTACTTTATTTTTATTCTTGGCAGAGGAAAAACTCATCCTTTAAGCCCCTTGTAGAAGGGCTGTCATTTCATAAGTCAAGTAAGGAATGAGGTTCTTTCCCCTTTTCAATGGTGGCTAATAGGTTGGGGATTTAAATTAGACCATCGAAAAAAAGGTCGGTCTGCTTGTTAAATCTAGCCGATGTAGTGAACAGAAAGAGTTTGAAAAGGGAAATGCTTATTAATGCTGTTATTAGGTTCTATGGAGCCGATTTCAATTTGTAGCAATCCCAGGTGAAAGAGTGGGTCTGCCCCCTACGGTTTTCTAGTCGATTGTTTTTTACAGAAGCAGATTGCCAGGACTTTCATAGGGTGGGCTTGAACTTCCACCCTCTGGATTAGCAGCTGTGTGCTTATTTGTCCCATCACCATTATTCCTTACTTCTGGTTTTGAGAGCTTATTATCAACAATTGGAAACCACCAGTATATCCTCAGGAGAAAGATGGGGCTTTTGACTCCTGTAAAGAATTGCAGTCTCAAAGACCCACAGCGGCAGTCTGTGCGTCAGCATCAACTCACTGCAGTGAGTTTGGTTTGGGATTTATTATGTGCAAAGTATAACGTGTTAATATCCCACTTGATCTTCATTCACCACAACCCAATGGCAATGCTCTCATATGATTTCTGCATTTTACAGCTAATCTACAATAGTGTACCCAAGGGAGCATGTTGCTTACTTAGTGTCCATCAGAAGTCTCAGTAGGCCTCTGAACTACCATCCTTAACCGTTATTATTTTCCACTGACTGGCTACTTTTCCCCCCTTGCTTTATAGGTAGGGAGTGCTCTTCTCTGCCTTCCTTCTTCAGTTTGTGCCAAATAGATAAACTCATCGTTTTCTAGAGATCATTTTATAATTATTCTCTGCATAGGAATTTCTCTATAGGACTTCTGAGGCGTTTTCTATTGTTATAATGAGCTAAAGACATTTCCGATCCTTCCCACCCACACACCCTCTTGCGTTCTTACTCCTTTAGTCAAAGAAAGAAAGAGGGGGACATAGGCTTGGAACAGTAGCAATGACTAAGACACACCATTGTTTACAATGGAGTTTTATTGTTCCCCTAGATTCTTAGGACCAGGCCTGGGAGGCAAGTATTGCCACCCCCCAATATCCTATTCAAAATCATAATGGTGAATAAAATGCCACAGATCCTGGACTCTTGAAAAATTCAGTGAAGCGTGATTGAAATCGCCAGCTTCCAGGTGATCTGGGAGTGGTGGCAATCTGAGTTCATTGCCAGTCTCAACGTAGCTGTCAATGTTGTGCCAGGCAGCTGTCAAGTAGCTCAGAGTAATTAAGGTCTCGGGCTGCTTGGGAATTTCAACTGGGTGAGGCCCTCAAGAGCAGGCAAAAAACAAAAACCAACACTTAAAAGAGGCCCCCATTCACTCAAATAGATATAGATCGACTTGAAGAATCCGTGTGAAATGGATCCACATGGAAGATACTTGTCACTTTTAAGAGAGTAACAGTACTTAGAGGGGTTCAGGATAGCTCAAAACAACAAAAAAATGTTCTAATGGAAACATGACATTCGTAAAGTAAAATGCTGACTGTATTTTGAAGTTAACTGTTGAGATTCACATCAGTGATTTAAGAGACCATGAGAGAAAAAAAAGAAATCTCAAAAAAAAAAATCAATCCGCAAAATATTTAAAAACCAGAGGGGAGGAAATCATGAAGGAAAAAAATAAGAGACACGGAAGATTTATTAGTTATCTCACAACGACAACAAACAAACAAAAGGGAAATTCTTTGCCATAAAGTTAATTTCAACTGTCAGCGAGCCTACAGGATCCCTGTGGGTTTCCAAGGCAATAAATCTTTTCAGGAGTAGACAGCCTCACTTTGCTCCCACAGAGATATGGGTTGTTTGGAACTGTTAACTGCACCAGCCTAACATGTTAGCCACTGTACTAAACTGTGGGTCACTGCAACTAAGAGGAATACAGACCCCAGCACCCTTGCCAATTTTGACTCAGCAATAGTATATGCTAGCATAGACTTGCTATGTAGGACTTCAGAGATTGTTAATCTTCGTGGGTTCAGACTACTTCATCTTTCTAAGAAGGAGTGGCTGGTGAGCTTTAACTACTGACTTATGGTGAATAGCCCAAACCTTAAACCACTATACTGCCCAAACTCCCTACGGAAAGTACAAAGGAGAAAAGAGAACAGATAGAAAAGAGGAAGCAATAAGACAAAGGATAGAAGAATATTTCCATAATTAAAGCTATGCAAGAAAAGTTAGCCAATAGTAATAAACTTTTGGGACGAGTCAATCCATGGGGTTTGAACTCTTTTTGATTGGGAAGAATTGGGGAGAAGTTTATTTAATTTACTTCTATGTACCAAACATGGTGTATGATTTGTACAAATGTAATTTGGAGCGCTATGATATGTTTACATCTATAAACATCCACCCATTGCCATTGAATAGATCCCAACTCCTAGAAATTCTATAGGATGAAGAACTTCTCCAGATGGTTTCCAAAGCTATACTTTTAATAGAAATGGATTGTCATGTTCTTTCACCTGTCCAGTGGGCAGTGGATTTGACTTGCCAATCTCATTGTTAGCAGCCCAGCATTTTAACACCTGTACCATGAGAGTTCATTATATATTTATACATGAGGGGGAAAAAAGGAAAAGAGCTCCATTGGCCAGAGTGTTGGTAGTACGTCATTTTCTTACTAGGTGAGCATCAAGCAACTCACTATGAGTTAGTGCACCCAGGGAAGTTGGCTGGGAAAGTTCTCTCTAGTCACTGGGAATTTTGTGTGAAAGCAGTTTATAGCTCAGACTTCTTTTATTGTGATGGCCGATTTAAGAGAATGGCTGCAGACGTGAAATTTTATTTCCTGCTTAGGAAAAATGCCACAGAAATTATTGTGATGTTGAACACAACTTACAAGGACAATGCTGTGGGCAAAACTCACGTGTATGAGTGGTTTTGAAAGAGGTGAAATGTGGATTGAGGACAAACCTTATTTTGGACATCCATCAACTTCCCAAAGGGATGAAAATGTCTGCTCATATTGCATTTGGAGTTCATCCCACCAGGTCAGATTGTTAATCAAGCTTTCTATTTAGAGGTTCTGAAAAGATAGCATAGCAATGTGTGACAAAAAGGCCTGATTTGGGGCAGATGGGAGGCTGGTCTCACCACCAGGACAATGTAGTGTTCATGCAGCCATCTCAGCACGCCAGTTTTTGGCAAAACCCCAGCCTGCCTCTCTTGCTCCCACATAACTCACTCATCTGACCTCACTGTGTGACTTCTTTTTGTTTCCACAAATGAAGAGGGACTTGAAAAGATAGGGAGCTGACACTCGTAGAAGGGGCGAATGAAAAAACCCCCAAATGACGGAGATGCTGTCAGTTATTCAAATAGATGAGTTTGAAAACTGTTTCCAAGAATGAAATCACAGATTTGACAGATGTATCGCGCGTTGTGTGTCAGCCACCAACCAATTGGCACCAACTGACGGTAACCTTCTTATCCAACAGCATGAAACCTTAACCCGCCACTCAACATCTTCCTGACTGTTGACTGGGATGTTGTTCTGGACTATATTTTAGTCTTTTATTGTGATGTAGGTATGGGTTTATATTTCTGATGATCAAATTTGACTTCAACAGCACTGAAACTAGTTATCAAATCTTGCTTCATATAATTCAGTCCATTATTGTGATGGGTGTGTAATGCTTTCCAAACCAGGGGGCTCATCTTCCAACATAATATTTTGTTGTGACCTCCAATTTCCAGAGCTAAATCACTGACCATTATTTTTAGATGATTAGTTTGGAAACTCTACTAAAACCTGTCCACAATGCATGACCATACTGGACAGCTTCTAGCACCATTGCAACTTCTAAGTCACCACAGTGACTGGTGGGTTTTATATATATACAAATATCTCTGTATATATAATATATAAATATAGTTATATGATATATTTAGACCTTTATTAAATATATTATATAAACAATATATCATGAGACACACTGTACCAATATATTTAGAAATGCACTTATATATAACATTTACCATATAGACATATATATCCACATATCATATAGACATATTTATTATATGTCATGTTTTATATACACATATGTTTATATATATATAGTTTGGCTATTAGTTTTAACTGTTGCATATAAAAGTTAGTGATCTGAAATCTAAGCCCTCACCTAATTTGCAATAAAAAATGAGAAACCCAACCCAACCAACACTACAAAAACCCTAGAAGAAACAACTTTGGAAGCAGGGTGACTAATATTTATTTCTTAGGAACCCAGGCTGTTGTCCCAGCTAAAACGTCTACAGACATGACGCTTCAAATATTAGCAGGCCAGGAAAGAAGTATTTGGAGTTGGGAAAGACTTTCCCGAGCGTCTCAAATGGCTGAGACTGGTCCCTAGAAGATCCAGTAAATAAGAAACACTAGCAAGTGTGAATGCAGAATCATTCCACTCAAGTGACACCGAGGCTGCGCCCAGTCTGCAGTCTGGAGCAGGCGGCCAGATGGCCACGTCGGCAAATTTTGATACCCTTTGCTCTCCTCCTCTCCAGAGTGGTACACCTCCTGTAAGAAGCTCCAATTTCTTTTCAAAGGGAGAATCTGAGTGGAGACAAAAGTAAGCAAACAGCCGAGAAGGTTTTCCATTAGGATTAATTTGGCCATCAAAGAGCAAGCTGCAGTGAAAGCTGCAGTCACAGGCCCCTGATGGGAACCGAGGATAATAAGGCAGAATTAAAGAGCTGTAAAACACACAGTGCCTCCTGAGAGAGAGAGGGCTGGGGCGTGGCTCCTAATGAGAAGGGAGCCATGAGCGGCGCTGTCACGGAACCAAGTTGTGCTCCGTCCATATCAGCGAGGCCAACAAGTGGAGGATGAGGAGAGATGGGCCTGTAGGAGAGGGCTCATCCTGGTTGCTGGAGAAGCCCACTGCCCCCAGATTTGTTCTCTTGCCCCTCATGACCTAGAAGGGGGCTTGGTAGAAATCGTCCATTGAAATTCCGAGAGGGTGTGTGTGAAGTTGGGTCAGCGTTGAATTGACCTTTGACTGATGGTCATTGCTCTGCTTCCTGATTCTCAAGTATGAGGCCCAAAGCACAGGGCTGGTTGGGCATGAGGCGGTGTGTTAGTCCGGGTAGACTAGAGGAACAAATTTCAAAGACATGCATATAGATATAAGGAAAGGGTTTATATACAAAAGGAATGTGATACCAAGAAAGCATCCCAATCCAGTCCAGTATAGTCATAAGTCCGATATTAACCCATATGCCCGAAATTGGTCTACAAAATCTACTCTTGACTCACGAAGCCACAGGTCAGTGGGTGCAGAATCCTGGTGCTAGCAGGGGTCTCCCCATGGCTCCTCACTTCCAGGGCTCAGGGTCCATCAACAGCATGCCGCTCGAGCTTCAGAGGTCTGGCTCCATCAGGGCAAAGCCGTGTGGTCTCTCCGCCGACTCCTCCAGCTTCTCGCACACTGCCATCTTGTTTTTTCCATGACTCATCGCCTCTGAGACTAACTCCCAACAACTGGGGAAAATAGCTTCTCAGCTTCATGAGGGAAATATCGCGAGATTTCCCAGAAGTCTTAGGAGAAAGCCATGCCCACATAGAGGCCTCATGGGCTACTCAATGGCTATCTCCAGATGAACAGGCTAGACTCCACCCCTACATTTCAATCATAAAATTAACATAAGCACATGACTGCCACAGGTGGGTAAAACCAAAGCAAATGAAGCAAGTGGGTAGAGGCACACAGAAAACAACTAGAAGGGGAAGCACATCATTTCCATCCAGGGTGCCTCTCATTTCTCTATCTCCTGCAAGTTCTTCTTCTACTTTTCATCTCCACAGCTTTCCTTGTCCTTTATTTAATTATTTAAATCATTAAAAGCAGACTTTTGAAGACAAGGCTAGCATTTTGAAGCCAACTTTGGCATGCATTGCTTTTTCTCCAGGCCAGTCCTTCTTGTCTTGATTTCCTAGTGTTGCTGCCACACAAACTCCACAAGTGTGTGACTTTGAAAACCAGAAGTTTACTTTCTCATAATTTGTAAGACTAGCAATCCAAATTAGGTCTTGTGCAGTATCCTTCTATTTTTCTCTCTGCTACTTTCTGACAATTGCCACCAACTATTTACACTCCTCGCCAGGGAAGATGCACGTGTCTTCATTGTCTTATCCACTGTGTGTGTGTGTGTCTAAATGTAAATGTGTTTCTTCTACTGTTTGTATAAGACACCATTCAAAAGTGATGAGATTTAGGACCCATTGTACTCTGGTATGATCTAACTAATATGATACCAAAAAAATTCCCTATTTTCACCCTTATGTGCAGGAACAGGAGTCAGTTACAGGTGGATACAATTTTTTCAGGCGGTGGATACAATTCAATCTGTTAACAGCTCCCCCAATTGTACAAAGGAAAAGAGAAGACTCCCCCATTTCCAGACTTATTTGTAGGGACAGAAGTCAGTTAGAAAGGTACATATTTTTGGAGGCAAGGGACACAATTTAAGCTGTTAACAGCTTCCTGAATTGTAATGTGGGTTCAGATTAACTACCAGTCTCCTTACCATGCAGATTTCAACTCAGCAAGTCTCAGGTAGGACCTGAGATTCTGGGTTTCCAGCAAACTCACAGATGCTGAAGTGGCTGTTCCTTGGAGCATACTTAGAATAGCAAGGTTCTCTTGGAATTACCTGGGGCACTTTAGAAAATACTGACACCTGGGTCCCATCTCCAAAGAGGCTGATGTAACTGATTTGGGTGTGGCCTGGGCATGACTAGGTAATTTTTCTTTTCTTTTAATTTTCATTTTGTGGTGAGAGTGAAAGTTTATGGAGTAAATTGATTTTCCATTCAACCATTCAGACACATTTTGATTCATGAAGTGGATGGCAAGCCCACAGCATAAGAGCATTTTCTGCACTTCCTCTTTCCTATCACTTCTGGGAAAATGCTACTCTTTGATCTTCAGTTGTTGATTGTTCTAAGGATTGCCTACCTTCCTGATGTTTATCTTATAGGTCTGTCAAGTTCAGCTTCCCCCCTCAAAATTTTTTTTATTGGGAACTAATACAGATATCATACAATTTCATAGTTCGAGCACTATTATATAATTGCTACCACATTTTAAAAAATCATTGTGATAGCTAAGGTTTATTGTACCAACCTGGAAGATAAACACATGTGGGATTAATTGAAAGGCAGAGAACTAAATGACTTGGTGAGCCTCGCCTTTCTAGTTCTCTGGTGTCATGTTCTCTGATGATTGGACCAGTGTGTGGCTGTCTTAGCTAGTTCTTTGCCTCAACTGGCAAGGCTCACTTCCTGTGAGACATCTCTGAGGGGAAGTCACATGGACATACCCTGATGCAGCCCGGGGTGCTGGAGCAGCTGCGTGACCCCTGCCAGGGCTGAGATGCTTACACGCTCATGGATTCGGTTTTCCTCCTGCATTCGGTATTATTGCATGTGCTTTGTGAGACTGAAGAGGCTTTGTAGTTTGGCGTCAGACATATGGGTTAATGTTGGGCTTGTGGGCTTGGGCAGCACTGGATTGGGATGTTTTTCTATGTACACTTACCTTTATTTAAAACTCTCACTTATATACATATGAGTCTCTGAGGATGTTTCTCTAGTCAACCCTGACTAGCACAGCCATGTAGTATTTCTTTGTTCTGTTGGCATGACTGTTTCTTGATCCACGTACAAGTTCTACCTGAGCAAAATGAAGTGTTCTGGTGAACTTTGTCTTACGTATTTTGGACATATTGTCAGGAGAGACCATACCATGAAAGGACATCATACACGGTGAAGTGGAGGGACAGAGATAAGAGGAAGGCTATCAAGGAGATAGAATGACATAGTGACTACCTCGGTGGACTTAGGCATAGGAACAATTGCAAGGCTGGTGCAGGACCAGGATATCTATGGGACAGAATTGACTTGATTGTACCTCACAAGTAGCAGCAGCAAAAGCAACAGCAACAACAACAATATAGTTTGACTGAAAGTTGAACCACAGGGGCAGTTTCAGTTTCAGGACTGAAGGGTTTTTAAGGGCCATAGTCTTGGGAATTGGACCAGTCTTTATCAGAGCAGTAATTCTGATCTTTTAAAAGAATAATTTGAGTTTTGCTCAACAGTTTTCTCCCCCTGTATCCAGGACACTTATTTGTGACTCTTTCAGAAAAGTGAGCAGTTATGACCAGGTACCCTCTAGTTTGTACCCTCTATCTTTTAACAGCTTCCTTTTCTTGTTACTTACTTTTAGCTAGACTTTTGCCATCTGTGCTAGTTCAGGTAGACTAGAGGAACAAATTTCAGAGACACGCATATAGGTATGGAAAGGGTTTATATACAAAAGAAATGTGACCCTGAGAAGGCATCCCAATCCAGTCCAGTGCAAAGTCATAAGTCCAATAATAACCCATATGCCCGAAGTCAGTCTATAAAACCTGCTTCCGACTCAGGAAGCACAGGTCAGTGGGTGCAGAATTCTGGCGCTGGCAGGGGTCTCCCCATGGCTCCTCGCTTCCAGGACTCAGGTCCATCAACAGCATGCCACTCCAGCTTCAGAGGTCTGTCTTCATCAGGGCAAAGCCGAGTAGTCTCTCCTCTGGCTCCTCCAGCCTCCCAGACACCGCCATTCTGTGTTGCCTGTGGTTAATCATCTCTCAAACTAACTCCCAACAACTGGGGAATATAGCTTCTCATCTTCACAAGGGAAATACCGCGAGATTTCTCAGGAGTCTCAGGTGAAAGCCATGCCCACCTAGAGGTCTCATCGGCTACTCAATGGGTATCTCCTGATTAACAGGCCAGACTCCACCCCTACATTTCAATGATAAAATTAACATAAGCACATGACTGCCACACCATCTAGAGGGAAACTATTTTTCCATAGTTTCCCATGGTAGCTATTCATTTTTTAAAATTCTGATCAGTTTATTTTTACCATAATAATACCTGAGTCATGAGTTAGGTGGGGAGGTGAATATATATAGGTTTAACAGAGTATATTTCTTCACATGTATCTATATGCGCTATAGATATATCCATGAATATAATAGAACATACAGAGAGCAAAATTATGAAAACCTTATCCATAACCACACACCTTTGAGGTAATGAGAAATCCTTAAAACCTTGTTAACTAGCGTATTTTAAGATACATTTCAGAAATAGAGCTTTTTACAACAGATAAACTAGTGAAAGAATTGAGGGATCAGATCATGTTGTTGTATTTGGTTTTGAAATATCTAGAGAAGCATGAAGCTAAGTGGTGTATATCCACTGTTCACTTATTTCTTTCCTTATTTCCTTGTTCTACACATATCCATTGAGCTACACTTACATGCCAGACAGCCATAATCGGCAGCTGCAGTTATCCAGCTGCAGAAAGGCAGGTAGATAAATTCACAGCCAAGACGGTATCTTTTTATCCATTGCTCTACTTTCTGATCAATGATGATAATAAAATCTTTTGTTTATGAATATCAATAAATATTATTATTTCATATATTGAATTTACACTTATAGGACCTGATTAGATAGATACTGTCATTATTATCCTCACTTTACCATTGAGGAAACAATTTAAGAAATAGTAAGCAAACCTTTCCTAAGGTTACAGGCAATAACCAAGATTTGACTCCATTGCCTCCTGTGCCTGTGAAAGTTGGCATAGAATAAGGAAGAACAGAGAAAAGTCAATGCATTTAAACAATGGTGCTGGCAAAGAAATTGTAAGTACCACGGACTGGCAAAAGAACAAACAGGTCTGTCTTGGAAGACTACAGTCAGAATGTTCGTTAGAGGCAAAGATGGAGAGATTTCATCTCCCCTACTTGGGATATGTTATCAGGAGAGGCCAGACCCTGGAGAAGGACATCATGTTTGGTAAAGAGAAGCAGCAGTGGAAAAGAGGAAAGCACGGGCAGAGATAGAGGGACACAGGGGCTGCAACAATGGGTTAAACCATAAAAGCAATTGTGAGGATGATGCATGTGCCTGGGCGGTGTTTTCTTTTATTCTTTTTCCCCTGCCATGTATAGGGTCACTGTGAGTTGGAACCCCCTCACCTGCACCCAGTGACAACAGCATGTTGGACTTGAGAACTCGTTTTAATTTCTCTCCTGTGTGGTCTCTGTAAAATGACAGCTGTGGCTAGTGCAAGAAAGGTGGAGATGTCTGCAGAAAAGAAAGTATGCTTAAAGTAATTCAGTTTTATTTTTAAAATCAGGGATGTACATACACGTAGTTCAGAAAGCAAAGAGTTCCAAAGGGCTTTTACAAAACCACCCATTCCTTGGCCATCTCTATCCGGTTACTTTCTCCTGGCTCAAGATGCTTTTTACTCATTTGACTTTTCCTTTCTCAGCTTTTGCTTCATCCCTGGCTTTCATTGTCTACCACTACCATGCCCACAGAGGCTTCCCGCTCACCCACCCTCATCCTCCCAGTATGGTTCAATCCTTCTTTTGGTTTGATTCTTATTAAGTATTTACCTTAGTTGATTGTTTGAATGCTACTTACTTGGGAGCCATCATGATAGCACATCACGATTACATTTTTTCCCTTGCTCAATTAATTTGTTTTCTTTGAGTTCACACCAACCTTGTGTCCTATTTTGTTGGGTGCCCTCGTGTAATTTCTGGCTCAGTGACCCCACGTGACAGAGTTGAATGGCCCCCGAGGGTTTTTGGAGCTGAACCATCACTGAAGCATCTTGCCGGGTCTTTCGGTCGCAGAGCTCCCACATTTTCGGTTAGCCGCTATTTAATTAACTCTTGTGCCATGGTTTCTGGTTGTTTAAGTATTTATCAAGGGTTTATCCTTTTAGACCCTCCCTTAGTTGTACAAATCTCTTTCAAATGCACCCAGAATCCTATTTATTTCTTCTTGGAGATGGTTCTCTGACAGCAATTGGGTGTGATGTGGTTGGGGCAGCCACTGGAATGTCATCTTCTTTCACTAATATCTCGGAGGTTCCCTGTGAAACTTTGAGTCTCCTCAACCTCCTCTCCCCCACCCTTCATGGACCCCTTATCTTCTTTTACCTTGACCCAGAAGTTTCTTGAGAAGCATTGCAACATTGTCTCCCAATGTTAAAATGACCCATGTCAGTGAAATTTAAGGATTACGTCAACCAGCCACTGCTTGGTAAGGGTAAGTGGTGAGACCCACTTGTCAATTGTGTGCTTGCTTAATGACACTGCCTCGATGAGCTAATCCTTTTTGTGTAAGAGAAAGAGGCCGGGATGAGTCAAGTCATCTTTGGTCCTTCCCCTGCTGGAGTTGGATCTTGCATCTGGTTGCTCCGTCTCCTGTGGTGTGGCCTGCTGATCCCAGGAGCTGTCAGTGGATTCCTGATGATGGATTCGTTTGGCTGCCTTCTGACCTCTGCATCCACCAGCCTGTGCCCTCTGCTTCTATCATCCTGCTTCTTGACCATTAGCTTCCATGAGTCAGGAGAAGCCTGCCGTGAACCAGATCGAACCTAACCTATTTCTACAACTGTGTAAGTCATTTCTTGATATAAATCTCTCTCCTCACAGAACACATTATGTCTCAGTGGTTGTCTACAAAACCCATCCTGACACACTGAGTCTTTTTAATAAGCACATATTCTATTTTTTTCTTCTCTGATGGAAGCTTTTCTGGTCCCCAGTGTTCCAACATTTGACTAGATTACCCCATGTGTTGTTTCATCCTACTGCCGTACGCCCCATGGAGTCTCTAGCTAGAAAATGCACATCTTTTAATTGTGGGGAATGTTGTACATTACTTTTGTGATAAGCTCCTCTGGGGAAATTGTTTCTGGGAACAGTGAAATCTCATCTCTTAGTTGTTGGAGGGCAAGCATTTAAACAAAACAAAACAACGTTTGTTTCACTAGTATCTTAGCGGAGCACTGGGCATCATTGGTGCTCAACAATTGTTAAACTGAGCAGACTTAAGATCAGCTTCTTGCTAACTTGAAGTCTTAGGCTTTCAATGTAATACTATAATCCTCACATTTTTCAGCCAAGGAATAAGATACTCAAAGTCTTGAGAGACTGGCTCTCTTGGTGACAATTTATTCCACGTGTGGGTTTGCTCTTGTCAATTTCACGTTGATCACCTGTTAATGTAAGTGCTCCCAAGGCACCCATTGCTTCCCCTTGATGTTTCCTTCACAACTAAGTCAACATTTTCTATCTTCTCCCACATGATGCTGGATTTTCCATGAGGAAAGGGGATGGTGTGTGTGTGTGTGTGTGTGTGGGGGGGGGTGTTCAAGGAAGAAGGCAGTGGGAGATGAGTCCGCCAATTTCCTTTTGAGTTGATGGAAGCCTTTTCCTGTCTGACCTGCCCTTGGAAAGAACTGCTGCTAAGGCATATATCGATGGCTGGGAAAGGTTGGGGCTGGGGATGGCCGGAAACGATGTGAAGACTGTTGGGAAACTCCAAAGAAATGAAGGGGAAGTGCAAGAATTGCTGAATTGAAATGGAAATCATTTGGGATCCTTTTCAGGGGCATCTTATCTTTAACCTCAAGATGGATACTTGAAAGATTTATGTTTGTTGAAAAGAGGTGTACTCAAAATCACCTTTCAAAAATTGAATAGATAGCTCACACTCATCCCCAAAACGCTTCACTTAATTTTGGAACAAGCAATGAGTGAGACAGCTCAATGGGGCTGAATGGAAGTCTTTCTAGACATTTGGGAGCTAAGTATACTTTTCTGCAAATGAGCAGCATGTTCTGTTTTGAAAAAGACACATTCAAAAAATTTAAATAAACTGTTGTGGCCTGGTCTTCTGTTCGCTATGGCTATCGTCACCAACCCAAAGCTTCCCCCTCTTCTTTGTGATGACTTCCTTTTTGAGGTGATATGGGTTTGTCTTCTTATGATCCATGCTGGGACCCCCCTCACAGAGCATCACTTAGACCTTCAAATGACAGAATAGCATTTAAAACAACATCAATTTTGAGGGTAACCAGACCCACTGAACCCGTGGGAAGAAGCACCATTTCAGAGTCCCACTGGATCGTGGGAAACAGGCAACTCTGAGCCACTGTTTTCCAGCCTGTCTCCAGTTCCCACAGATGATATCCTGGAACTGTGGGTTCAATAAGTCCAGTTACCTAGCGCTGCCATCACAGCAGTACAACAGTGGGTAGCTCTCAACATTAGGAATTTATTAGGTCTCAATTTTGGAGACTAGAAGACATGTGTAGATATTATTCCAGAAGGGCCTGTGAAACCGTGCCTCTCAGAGAGGGGAGGAGCGACTCGAGGCTTTCCATTTTACTTCTGGAGAAGTCTCTCCTTAGCTACGGGGTTTTTTTGCACAAAGATGTGGAGCTTTCTCCTTAGAATCCATGTCGTCTCCGTCTCTGTCACATGCACACGGCAATGCAAAGGCTCACCTTGAGGGGGATGCCATTTGAGCCGAGTCACTCTTCTGTGATACGGAGGTTTGAAGATGGCTCTAGTCATGCCATTTCCATCGGTCCTGGTTGTTTCCGAACTGGAAGCTAGCCACTATGTGCTCTTCACATTAGGAGTTGAGTTGTAGGTCATGCTGCAGAGAAGCAGTGTACCAGAATCGCCAGGCTCTCAGAAGAAGGATTCACCCAGAGAGTGCTTGCAGTCTGGGTGTGAACAGAGAACCTTCTCCAGGGGCTAATAGAGTACCTCTCCTGCCCGGCTGGATCCCGCGCCTGGCCCAGAGCCTTGCAGAGTAGGTGCTTAGCCATTGTTTCTTCAGTGAAGAAAAGTACATAGTCAGTGCAATGAAATAACTCTCCCCCATCCTTAAGAATATCCAAGCCAGCATGAGTGGCTAAGGACCCCTGGCCATCCTGCTAAATGTTGGCAATAAATATATATTCTCACAGCTCTGCTAACAATCTACACATCAATTCTATCAAGCACATTTGTCCATATGTTGCCATCATTGTTGTCAAAATATTTTCTTTCTATTTGAGACGTTGGTATCAATTCCTCTTTGCCCCTCTCTCCCCCACTCTCCCACCCTCGTGAACCCTTGATAAATGATAAATTATTGTTTTCATATCTTATGCTATCCACCTTCTCCCTTCACCCAGCTTTCTGTTGTTTGTCCCCCTGTGCTGGTGGTTATACATCAATCATTGTCATTGGTGACCCCTTTCTTCATCTCCCCTTTCTCCCCACCTTCTCCCTGACTTCATGGTATCGCTACTCCCATTATTGGTCCTGAGGGGTTTCTCTGTCTTGGTTCTGGGGGTCAAGAGCTCTTATCTGTGCCAGTGGACAGGCTCTGGCATAGCTTGATTTGTAAGGTAGACTTGGGGTTGTGATAGTGGGAGGTGGGGTGGGGAGAATTAAAGAATTAGAGCAGGGATTCTCAATCTTCCTAATGCCGTGACCCTTTAGTAGAGTTCCTTGTGTTGTGGTGCCCCCCCCATGATTTTCATTGCTACTTCACAACTGTAATTTTGCTACTGGTATAAATCAGGTGGCTCCTGTGAAAGGGACATTCAACCCACCTAGGGCTCACGACCCACAAGTTGAGAACTACCGAACTAGAGGAATCTTGGGTGCCCCATTAGTGCTATACTGCACCCTTGCTCATTCGGCCTTCCTTGTAGTTCTCTGTGAGGGGATGTCCAATGGTCTACAGATGGGCTTTGGGTCGCCGCTCCAACCCCCCTTATTCACATTGAAGATGATTTGTTTTGGGTCTTCTGATGCCTGCTGATATTTGATCCCATTGACACCTCCTGATCACACAGACGGAAGTGCTTCTTCCACGTGGGTTTTGCTGCTCCCTGCTAAAAGACCTCTTGTTTATCTTCAGAGGGTTGGCAAGTTTTATTTGTTTGTTTGTTTTTAGGGTTGGCAAGTTTTAACCCATCTGATCCTCCCTCATGTGAGAAAGATGTTGGAGTCAGAATGGACTTGGCTATAATGGGTCAAGGGGTATCAGACTCTGAGACACAAAACCAAGCCCACTGCCGTCCAGTCTGGTTCTCAACGGCTCCCTAGGACTCAGTGGAACTGCTGCCTATGGTGCTCATGCTGTAGACTTCAGGAGGCAGGCGGCCTCCTCTTTTAGCTGCAGAGCTGTTGGTGGATTCAAATTTCCAGCAGTTCAGTTACACTTGAACCACTACAGGAGCTTTGAAGGTGCTGTGGTTAAGCACTGGGCTGCTAACTGCAAGGTCAGCTGTTCAAAGCAACCAGCTTTCCTGAGGAAGAAAGATGAGGCTCTCTGCCCCTGTCAAGCTTTACCGTCTCAGAAATCAAGATGGGCCATTCTACTCTGCCTTTTCAGGTCACTCTGAGTTAGAATCCACTCAATGGGAGTGTTTTTTGATTTAGTTGTCTTCCAGGGTGCTTGGGTGGCACAGAGGCTCAGTGCTAAACGACTGAGGGAGTGGTGACACACATCCACCCACCGATGCTTTGGAAAAATCATTGTTTCTTATTTGTACAAAATTGACCTGATCCTCTACACCGAGAGTGTGGTTGTGAATTCAAATTGGACTGCCTTTCTCTCCCCACACTTTATGAACATGTTGTTGTAGGTTAGATTTTTCCAGTATCATTTCATTCATATTGTTTTTTACTTTTTAAAAGACTTTTATTTAATAACATAAGAGGGTATCCCTCCGCAAACTGGATTTTTCCTATGCTTTCTATTTATTTTTTTTTTTAACAAAACAACATCACCACCTTCAGAGTACTCTCCATTACACTTAATGCATTAGTAAAATAAGCAATTCCATTCTTGGAATTCCACTGGATTTCATTCTTGGATTCCATTCTTGGAAACATTTTTCAAACTCATCTGTTTGGATAGCTGGCAACACCACCCTCGTTTTTTCCTTCACGGCTTCTATATGGTCAAATTGCTGTTCTTTCATCTTCCTCTTCATTCATGGAAACAAAATGAAACCACACAGAGCGAGGTCAGTGAATAAGGTGCGTGGGGCAAGAGAGGCATGCTGTTTCCTGCCCCAAACTGGTGCAATGAAATGGCCGAGCGAGCAGGTTCTTTGTCGTGGTGACAAAACTCGTCCCTTGTCTGCCACAAACCAAGCCTTTTTTTTGTTACACAGTTATGGTATCTTTTCAGGACCTCCAAATACAAAGTCTGACTAATAGTCTGACGTGGTGGAATGAACTCCAAAAGGTTGGCATTTTCATCTGTTCGGGAAGTTGATGGATGTCCAGAACAAGGTTTCTTATCAATCAACATTTCACTTTTTTGAGATGAGAAAACCACTTATACATTTGAGTTTTTCCCATAACACTGTCCTTGTAAGCTGTCTTCAACATCACAGCAGTTTCTGCAGCATTTTACCCCAAGGGAGTGGTGACTCACATCCAGCCACCGATGCCTTTGAAAAAACATTGTTTCTCATTTGTACAAAATTGACCTGATCCTCCACACTGTGAGTGTGGTTAAAAAAATTTTCATAGGTATACATTGTTCTCTTAAATCGGCCATCACAAAAAAAACGAGGTTCAAGGAAACTGCTTTTGCGGAAAAAAAATTCACTGTGACCAGAGAGAACCTTCCCAGGTGATGCCATTGGATGCACTAACTCAGAGCTGGTTGCTTGGTGCTTGCCTGACCCTCGTATGGTAGACATGTTTTATAGCAACTAATTTCAATTATCTTACTCTTTTTTTTATCTTATTCTTTTTAATCGCTACAAAGCAGTGACTAGCATCCAGCAACTAGCATTTATTGGGTACATTTCACTAACCATTTTATTCTCATTTTCACAGAATAAAATATAAGATAGAAAATTTCTTTATTCTCTATTTTTATATGATAAAGTGAAGGTTTTTCATCATAATTCTTTACCCAATTTGCTATGATGATACATTTAATTACATCAATTATGTGTATTACAAATATTTACCCTGTATATTACAAATTTTACATATGAGTGCGCTTGAACCATGTAAATTTTGAGTAGTCACTGAATGTTTTATCCTTTGTGCCACTCTGGAACTTCAGGACATGATCTAGGTGTTAGGAATACTATAGTGAAGACTAAATCCCCATACTCTGCCATTCAGTTGATTCAATCCAGTCTACCTGACAGAGGAGAACTAATCCCATGGGTTTCCAAGCCTGAAAATATTTATGGAAATAGAAAATCTTATCTTTTTCCTCAGAGCAACTAGTGGTTTCAAACTGTGGATCTTGGGGTTTGCCATCCAGTCCCTAACCCATTATGCCATCAGATATGACTTACCACTCAATGATGACTGTGCCAATGAGGGGACAGTTAAGACCAAGAATGTCAGGAACTGAGATGGCTTATCAAGAGCAATTAAAAAACAAGCAGCAGACTGAGGGATAGAGAGGCCTCCTTCAGAGAAGCAAGGGTGAGGACCTGCTAGGCAGTATGCGTGTAAAGTCTCTGAGATGGACAAGAACCTGGGGTTTGAAAGAAAGAGGGTTCAAGGATGATTACAAGGATGGAGACCTGTGTCCAAATAATGGCTCGTGGTATTCCATAGGTGGGGGAGCAAGTATAAGGCTCGGTCTAGGGGGTGGGGGTGGGAAGAAGAGTCCAGCTGTAGAATGATGTTTACAGGATGTGGCAGTCATATGCTTATGCTAATTTCATGATTGAGATGTAGGGGTGGAGTCTGGTCTGTTGATCTGGAGATAGCCATTGAGTAGCTAATGAGGCC
This sequence comes from Nesogale talazaci, assembly GCA_004026705.1. Taxonomy (NCBI): domain Eukaryota; kingdom Metazoa; phylum Chordata; class Mammalia; order Afrosoricida; family Tenrecidae; genus Nesogale; species Nesogale talazaci. Next base: position 145,272 of record PVJH01002902.1, read on the forward strand.
TCCATGTGGGCATGGATTTCTCCTGAGACTTTTGGGAAATCTCACAGTATTTCCCTCATGCAGATAAGAAGCTTTCTCCCCAGTTGTTGGGAGTTAATCTCAGAGACAAATTACAGACAAGATAAGATGGTCCCATTTGAGGAGCTGAAGGAGCCGCAGGAGAAGCCACACGGCCTTACCCTGATGGAATCAGACCTCTGAAACTGGTGAAGCCACGTGGAGAGCCCTGCCAGTGCTGAGTTGCCTCTACCACCACTGGATGCTGTTGATAGACCCTGAGCCCTGGAAGCGAGGAACCATGGGGAGGCCCCTGCCAGTGCCGGGACTCTGCACCCACTGGCCTGCGACTTCATGAGTCAGAAGATATTATAGACTAGTATCAGGCATATGGGGTAATATCGAACTTATGACTTTGAACTTGACTGGTTTGGGATGCTTTCTTAATATCCTATTCCTCTTGTATGTAAACTGTACCCTTATATCCATATGTGTGTTTATGAATTATTTCTTTAGTTTATCTGGACTAACACACAGGAATTCAAGAGAGAGGCCAGGGCTGGAGACTGAGTCTGAACACCATTGATCTATATAAAACAACAACAAAACCCAAACCATCTGCCATTAAGTCCATTCCAACTCACGGTGAACCCATGTGATTTGTGTAGATTGTATTTCTCAGGGTTTCCAGTGGATGAATTTTGGGATGTGAATCAGGATTTTTTTCTGACCTGAACCATTAGCCTGCATTTTGTAGCTTCACTCTTTGTCCCCTAAGGGACTCACAGCCTTTAGGAGATGCTTCAAGGTATGGAGATGATTAACACACACTCCTACAGGGGAGATGAAGCAAGGGAAAAATGGGATTTTGGAGTCATAGGAATTCAAACATGTTTCTAAACATTGACAACTTTCTCTTGAAGAAGTTTTGCAAGTTTACACTTAATAATACTCTGTACGAAGACTGGACTCTTCTGCCTACAAAATAAGCCATTGTTCTACTGAAGTCTTCATTTTAAAAATTATGAATGAAATTCAACATATTTTTGCTAACTTTTTACATGCTTCTATTCTGTGAACAGCCTGTTTAGATCCTTTGCCTATCTTCTTGATTTTTGCCTATCACTTTATTGGGTTATATGTTCTTAGAATATTATCATTTAAGAATCAATTCATCATCAGCATTTAGTTCTGTAATTTTTTCCTTTTGATATTTTAAAGTGCTTTCATGCAATTCAGAGGATGAAACACTTAGGCAGTTAAGTATTTTTCATCTTTATAGTTTCTGAATTTTCTTTAAGGTCTTCTTTTAGGATTTAAGTCCTACCAGTTCTCAGCTTGATGGTTGTGCTGTGTTGACCAGGATGGACAGATTCCAGTGGAGCTTTCAGATTACACTAACAAGAAAGGCATGGACATCTCGTTCTGAAAATTAAACAGAGAAAACCCAGTGGATCTCAACAGAACATTACCCAGGTCTCTTGGTTTGGACATGCCATCAGGAAGGATTAATTGCTGAAGAAGGACATCATGATTTCTGAAGTAGAAGGTCTGTTAGGGCAAGGGGCACCATTGATGACATAGATTTATTTGTACAACTGTCAAAATGATGGACTTGAACACACTGATGATGGTAAAGATGATGCAGGATCAGGCAATACTATGTTCTTTTGTTCATAAGGGGAGTTGACTTGAAAACAGTAGTTTATTCATGTCTAATTCTATCTAGCTACAACTATTTACCTACCTAACTACCTACCCACCTGGCTATCTTTGCATCCATCCATCCATCCATCCATCCATCCATCCATCCATCCATCCATCCATCATCTATCTACCTACCTTCTATCCATCCATCCACCTAACAAATTACCTGCCTAGTTTCTTGTACAGCTTCTTGAGGAGGATGGTTCAGAACCAGGTAGTGTTTTGCTCGGTGCCTCCCTCCAATAGCACGAGCATATAGTTCATTTCCGCTACAGAGGCAGAGGTATGCAGACACAAATCCATGGGTTTCTTTCCGCACTCGGTTTGCAGAGCAGGATACTAGGGAAGCTGGAAGAGTTTGTGTGAGCCCAGAGGCTAGTGCACCGAGAGCCCAGATGAGAACAAGTCTGCCTTGAAACACGGTGTGCATGAGAGAATGAATGGACAGCTGTCACTGCTGGCCCTCACAGGGGTAGAGCCCTTGTTTTTTAGCCAAGAGCTTTCCTGATCTTATCACTTGCACAGTTCCAAGCTTTCCTGTCGAAAGAGGCTGGGGACGGGCCCAGGTGACTTGATCAAAAGCCGGAAGACAATTTTATTGAGGAAACACCTTGCAGATGCTTCTGGACACCTTACCAGAATGTTATGACTGGAGTGTTTCGGACACTCAGTTTCTACTTGGGAACTTGAATTAAATAGGGTTCTGTTGCTTCTAAACAAGCTACATTATAGAAAAAACCCAACATTTTGTTGAGCAAGTTGAGAACTATATCCCACTGCAGTTCACAAGGTCTTTTCTTGTCACGTTCTGCCATCTACCGGCCATGGCACAAATTACTCCTGAAAGGCTTCAGAGGAGTTTATGAGGACGGATGTTTTATTCCTGAGCTTTCTCAACTGGAAATACGATTTCCCAGATACATGGTGCTGTAACTCAATAGGTTTTGGAATTCACTTTTCTTAAAAGCATAGTTTTGTGGGCATGGAGTTATCTCGGTACCCATTTCCTTGATTTGTGTTCTTTAAAATGAGCAGTAGTGTTTGAACTTGGACCATCTGAGTCCATATTTTTGCATCTATTATTTGTTAACTGTGTATCATTGGGGAAAAACCTTAGATTCTCAATAGCTCAGTGTGGTGATTAATTTTATGTGTCATTTTGGCAAGGCTATTATGTCGAGTGCTTTGGCCAAACACCAGCCTACATATTGCTCTAGAAGTGCTGTGTAGACATGACTGATATTTGCAACCCGTTAACTTTAAGTTCAGGAGGTTTTCCTAGATGACGTGGGTGAGCCCCATTCCTTCTGTTGGTGACGGGACAAGCAAAGCCAGCGTTCAGGGAAGCAGGAATTCTACCTTAAGTCTATAAGATGGACATCCTACAGAGTTTGAACTCAAGACTGAAATATGCAGTCCTTGTAGATGTCCCAGTCTCATGGCCTATCCAATAGATTTCACACCTGCCAGTTCTCACAGTTATGTGAGATTCCTTAAAAGAAAAGCACACACACGAGAGGCTCCAACAAGCTTGTGAAAATTTTATAGGGATGTGGTTAGATTCCAAAGACTGGGTCATTATGTTATGAGCATTATGCAAAACTGGTGGATGACTACATCAGATCAGAAAATGCAGGAGGATGCCATCATTACAAAACTGCTAAGCCACTGAGCATCAAGCTCCAACCAAGTCGACAGTTTACCTTAACTTCAACAAGTCTTACTTTTGTCTAGTATTTTAGCATTTGTTACTGCCAGATGTATGTTATTAATACACAAAGTGGTTCACTTTTTACATTTATATGATCAGAAAATTGAAACATTAGGTAAGAGGAATAGTTCTATGCACAACATGTATGAAACATGTGTGTTAGTAGCTGTTTCTCTGGAGAATGTTGACAGATACACTGTTTTCTTATGTATAACATGAGGATGTTACTAGACCCTGCCTTGAATGATGATTTTGGCTAGGATTACATGAGCCCCCATGTGTAAAGCATGTACAACAGTACTGAGTACATCATAAGCACTATATGTTATGAGACATTACTTTGAAATAGCCTCCATAAATTCGTTATTATTTTACCATTGATGCCCAATACTTCTAAAGCAGTTTGGTTCCCTACCTGCTTCCATCGAACATCTGTCTCTCAGGAATCGACTCGGAAACTGCAGCTTCTGTTATAAAGCCTTCCTTAGCTCCTCCTCCTGGAGTATTCCATCTTCCCTTTCAACTGACGTGTCACCTTAACCTTCACACTCAGTGTTACTCTTGTCTAGCCCCCTGGCATTCACTACCACCAGATGATGTTGTTAAGACACAGAACAATTTTGGTTCTTACCTTTACATGATCACATATTTAAAATGTTGGACGAGATAGGCAATAAGTAAGGAAGAGGGCTATATTTATTATACAAAAGTATATGTGTGGTGTCGGCTGTTTCCCTGGAGGATCTTGATAGATATACTTAGAAAGGAGCCCACAATACCTGGCTCTTTCTTGGATGGATGATTTTCACTTTGTAATACAAACTACTGGGTACCATTTTTTTGCTCGCTTCGGTGCCTGGGTGCAATAAACCCGACTGTTTATTATGTAGTATCGCTCACAACACGCTGTCATTCAGCAACCACTCACTAAAAATTTGTTGAAAGGATGAGCAAAGAGTCTCACTCCATCTCCCTAGGAATCCTGATTCAGGCAGAACAGATGAATTTTACTCCGAGGCTAGATGAGGAATTAAAAGACTCCCCTAAACTAAATGGCATGGCGTAACTGAGTCTAGAATTCAAGGATGTTGTGGCCTTCCAAGAGTGTCAAAAACCAATGCCATTGAGTTGATGTCCACGAGGCTGCATAACTTTCAGGGAGCAGACAGCTTCACTATGAAGTAGGAGGAAGAATCTTTTCTAAGGCGGAGCCACTAATAAGCTACATATTGTTGTTGTTCACCAGCCCCTACTCCCCCAGATCTATGGATTTCCATGAGGCTGCACATCTTTAAGGGAACAGTTTCATCTTTCTCCCAGAGTGGCTGGTGGATGGACGACCAGACCCTGGGGTTCCTGGTCCAGTGTTAACCCAGCATTGCCACAGAGTTACATGGGGTGTAACATGCAGAGTGTATATTAAAGATCGTAAGGAGTCCTGGGGCTTAGTGGTTATGTGTTGGGCTGCTAATCCAACGGCCTATAGTTCAAAACCACCATCTTTCTCTGAAGATGAGGCTTTCTACTCCATAAACAGTTTCAGTCTCAGAAGCACGCAAAGGCAGTTCCACCCTGTGGGGTCGCCATGACTTGGAGTTGATTCGATGGTAGTGCATTCTTCTTCCTCCTCCTCCTCCCAGTTTTACTTTTAAAAGGCACCCTGGTGGCATAGTTGCTACCTTGGGCAGCTAATGTAAGGTCAGCGGTTGGAATCCAGCCGCTTCTCGGAGGGAGAAAGATGAGGTTTTGTGTTCTTCTAAAGATCTACAGTCTACCCTGACCTAACTCACAATCACATCGATGGAATGAAGACTGATTTGTCAAGTTTGACTTTATAAATCTCTGGTACTAAGTATAGGAACTAGTGGTAATGGCGATGATGACAACAATGATATCCAAGGCTATGGAGCCAGTTACAACCCACTGGGACCTGATAGGGAGATTTGTAGGCTATAAATCTTTATGGAAGTAGTGTCGAATTTCTCCTGAATAGGGACTGGTGGGTTCAATATGCAGCCGAACACTCACCCAGTGTCGCTACGAGGGCTCCTTGATGACAATAATAGCATGTGTAGTTTGTTAAGCACTGGGTGGCATTCCTAAATTATTTACATCCATTAATTCTCATAGCAACTCTGAGATAGGAACGGTATCAGGCTCCATTCTACAGATAGGAAACTCAATAACTGACTCAGAGACTTTACTAAGTAGCTGTCCAAAGTTATCACTCTAGTGGTTGGCAGAGAAGAGATTCAGACCCGTGCACCTTTGATTCCAAAATCCATGCACTTTACTACGCTCAGATAGCCGGCAGATGGTAGATGTTTAGTATATCTATGTTGAACAAAACTGAGTGGATATGAATGGAATTTGATAAGATCTTCTCTTTCTTTTTCTAAACCCTATCAGGTTTGCAAAGCTGTGTCACAGATCACATTACTGTGATTATTTTATGATGGTTTTAGAATTCCAGATTGAGGGCATTGGCGGTGTGTTGGGCCAGGTTGAGTAGAGAAACAAATCCAGCGACACTTTTCTCTACATAAAAAGGAGATTTATAGCAAGAAGTAATTATATGGGAAGAAGGCATCCTGGTCCAGCCAACTTGTCTATGAGTCCTATACTAGTTCATAATGCACAAGGACCACAGGTTGGTGATTACAGAGTTGTGTGGACATAGGTCAGTGGCAACATGGCAGGGCAGTGGCAGAGTCCCAGCAAGCAAGAAGGTGGAGGGACAGAGAGGAAGGGAAGTTCCCAGTGTCCTCCTTATAAGAAGAGTACAGCTTCCAATTAGCTTCATAGGCAGTTCTGCTCTGCCTAGCGGGTCACTGTGAGTGAGACTTGACAGCAGGTTTCATTTGGGCCAGTCTAGTGTAGAACTCTTGGCTGCCGTGCAGGGAATCTAGGTTGGGTTCCTGCCAGTACATCTCATGAGCAGTGGTGACTCTTGTAGCTGTGATGCTAAAACAAGTTTTAGCAGATCTGCTGGACTATGGAAAATTAGGAAGAAAGGCCTGGCTATCTACTCATGCAATCAGTCAGTGAAAACCCAGTGGAGCACCGATATCTTGCCTACAACCACTCACAGGGATGGTTAAGGGCTGGCAGCATTCCACTCATGAGGTTCCACAAGCTGGTGAGAGACTTGGGACTTGCAATGGCAGGTAAGAGCAGCAGCAGCAGCAGCAGCACTCCAAAACAGACGACAAGTCCTTTGAGGACAGGGCAGCACCATTCTTAATAATCCTAACAGTCATTCTACTGTGCTGTGTGTGACACACCCACTTTTCTCTAATTCTCCTGATAATCCTGCAGTGAGTATGAGTCTGTTATCTGCAGGCTGTTATCTTATCGTTCAGTAGATTCCAGACTGTTTCTAATCTGTGAAGCTTTTGCCCGATGACCCAGACTTGACCTAGATGGGAAATTTTCAAATCTTTGACCAGGAAGAGGGCATTTGTTTTCTCCAAATGTGGTAGTTATGTAATTTTTTGTCAATTTGAGAGGATTAAGGGTAAAGGGGTGGAGTCTAGCCTGTCAACCAGGTCATAGCCAATGAGACCTCTGTGTGGGCATAGCCTTCTCCTGCGGATTCTGGAAACTCCTTGGAGGTGGAGCACACACTCTCTGGACTTGTTCTTCCTGGGAGATGTTTCAGCTGACAAGACACGTGGAGCCGCACTAGTGCCCTGAGCTGGAGGAGCCAGGTGGAGACCCCTGCCAGCGCTAAGATACTTACACTGCCACTGGATCCACAAGATTCCTCACTCACGGGCCTGTGATCTTCCTGCATTTAGCATCATTGCACGTGTTTCGTGAGTCTGAAGAGGGTTTTGTAGATTTGTGTCTGACATATGGGGTCATATTGGATTTATGACCTTGATCTGAACTGATCTGGGATGTTTTCTTAATGCGCAATTACTTTGTAAATAAAGCGTTTTCTTATACACATCACAGTCTCCCTGGATTTGTTTCTCTAGTCTACCTGGATTAAAACACTGAACCATATCCACTTTGGACACTCTCACTAAACTAGGACAGAGCATGCAGGATTGAGAGGACTGCAATTTATCCTGCTCAGTCTTTATAGTCTATAAAGATTTGAGGTCCTAATTTACCTCACCCTTTAATGTGCAGTTATGCATATCTGTGGGTTATAATGCACCAAGATATTCTAAAGATCCATAAAATAAAATATGCCTGGCTAAATGCTGGACTGCCAACCCCAATGCTTGCAGTTTGAAATCACCAGCTCCTTGAGAGAAAGGCTTTCTACTCCTGAAAAAATTATAGTTGCTGGCTGAGCCCCGGTGGTGTTAGTGGTTGAGTACGGGAATGCAGCCTGTGGGCTTGGCAGTTCAAATCCAGCGACAGCTCTCAGGAATAGCACTGGGTAGTGCCCATGACCACTAGAGGCAGGGATGCCCCCCCAAAAAAATTACAGTTGCAGAAACCCGCAGGAGCAGTTCTCCCTGTCTTAGAGAATCCCAATGAGTCAGAGTTGACTTGATGGTAGTGGGATTTTTTTTGAGGGGGGGTGAGTTGGAGCCACTAGTATGCTGCATATTGTTGCTCTCCGCCCCCACCCCAAATCTAATGTCATCGAGTCAATTTGAACTCGTAGTGACCCTAGATAGTGTTTCTGAGATGGTGAAGCTTTGTGGAAGCAGTCTTATCTTTCTCCCCTGTAGACAAAGGTATACATTTTTATCAAAATGCTGAATTGCATACCCCTCCTCAAAAGAGAACTCACTCACATGGACCCTATAACAGCTGCCTAGTTAGGGAAGCAACACCCTTACAATAACATTAAAGATCATCAAATATACTTCTGAAAAAGCAAGCCCTAATCTCTGGACCTAATATCAGCTGAGCAAGTTTTCTTGCTTGAATTATGTTGTTGATAAAGGCTATTGAATATACCATGGACTTCTTGAAGAATGAACAAATCAGTCTTAAGGAGAGCCCAGCCAGAATCACGCTTCCAAGTAAGAGTGGCAAGACTTTGTCTGATGTTTTTGGATATGTTTTGAGGAGAAACCAGTCTCTGGAGAAGGACATTATACTTGGCAAAGTAGCACATCAACGAAAAAGAGGAAAGCCCTCAAGGAGATGGATTGACATGACAAGATAATAATAATTCATAAATTATCAAGGGTTTGTGAGGGGTTTTGGGAGGGAGGGGAAAAATGAGAAGCTGATACCCAGGGTTCAAGTAGAAAGAAAATGCTTTGAGAATGATGATGGCGACAAGGTACAAAAGTGCTTGACACAATGGATGGATGGATGAATTGTGATAAGAGTTACATGAGCCCCCAATAAAATGTTTTTAAAAAGAAAAAGAAGAGAAACTTTAAAATATGTAAAAAAAGAAATGGCAGCATACCAGTTGAAGTAAATGGCCTCAGAGGTAACAAACTTGAAGGAAAAATTAAATTTGTGTGAATAATGAAAAAAAAATTCACAAGTCACACTGTGCTCTCTGGAGAATTAAAAAAAAACTGTTCCAAATGATCTATTACAAGGCCATATTCCTTATGGAGAAGGACATCGGTGCATTTTTTTTGATAGAAAAGTGCTGTCTCCTTGTCATTTCATAGAAAACGGTTTTCTCTCTGTCTCCCTTCACTGGGCTTTCTGGTATCTCAGAGAAGAACAGGTCTACCTGGTAAAGAAAGATAAGCTGTGCTTATTAGGAGAGATTTGCAAGGGAAGAGGCTGTTTAAACATGAAAAAGGAGCTAATTGTGCTCCTCTGGTTCTGAAGCAGGGAGCATTTTCCTGAGCCTGGCCAGGTCAGCTGCAGGAGCAGGGCACATTTGCTGGGTACTCAAGTGCACAGGAGCGCTCAATCTCAGGGACCCACAAGCCAGCTGAAGTTGCTAAATTGCCCGAGAGGAGAGATCTCTTCCATGTAGGGCTGGCGCTCTGTTAAGGAAACAAAGTGCTGCCTTTTTCAGGTGACCCTCTGGAATAAAAGAGGCACATGTGCAGGGCTTGCCCCAAGTGTGACGGGGCCCACTGGGAGCAGCGCCAAAAAAAGGACTGATTATCCACTTTTCACCATGCTCACCACTGTAGGGCTGTTTGTCTGAACGTGCAGCCTGTTTGAGCTCCGTTTGGATGGCGTCACGCCAGTCCCCACAATGGTACCTGTGTGGATGCCCCTGTTTGGGGCTCGGTGAGGTCATACTAGAGTGGCATGGATTATAAACCTAATCATTTCTTGGCGTCTTGTAAAAAGAGCAGGATGGATGCAGCGTACATGGGGACCGTGCACACCCAGGGCCATCAACAAGGAAGAATCCTCCCACACAATGGATGCCTCACCCTGAGCAAGGCGTGTCTGGTCTTCACAGTGTGTGCAAGCGACCCCAGACCGGCGACCCCAGACCGGCGCTCTCCCTGGGTCCCTCTAAAGGACCTGCTGGGGAAATGGTGGGTGGTGGCCGAGATTGTGCATGTATGAGGTTTGACATCTGGTTTAACACTGCATTCAGTCAGTTTTTCCAGATGTTTCCCAGGCTACCGATGTTTATTGATGGGACGACACAGCCACCAGACCGACCCTGGCCCTGTCGTCTGACTGTTCGGGAGAAATTGGTGTGCTCTCTCCCTGTCGCTTTCTGCAGGAAGAACTGATCTCAGCTCAGGGCTGCCCAAGCTTCCCTGCCTCTGGCCGCTTCAGGGGTGAGCACTGGGGTGAGGGCCTTGGTCTGTGCTTCATCTGCACCTGAGCTCAGTCAGCTTCTGCCAGTGGTGCTGACTCTGGGATTTCCAGAAAAGTCACAGGCAGGGATAAAACACCAGGAAAAGGGCCTTGTCCTCTCTGAAGCTGGTTCCCCCAGCCTCTCCCAACCCCCTGTGAGTCGGCCTGGGTGGGGGTGTGCTTGGAAAGGGTGTGCTTGGAGGTGTGGATGGATACCTTTGGAGGCCTGAATCTCCCT
>PVJH01002903.1:0-15242 GCA_004026705.1 Nesogale talazaci
GTCTCAGGATGAAGACACTGGTCTTTTGGTAAGATGTGGTTTTTTTTTCACTTGTTATTGTCCTAAGTACTATGATTTCTATTTAGTTCTAGTACTATATCATTATAAGTTTCAGCACAAAAATCTGAAATTTTCACATACTGTAAAATAATAAAATTAATTAAAAGAAAAAAGTTGGGGTAGGTTCCTGTTTGGTGAAACAGGGTAAGAACTATTGAAACTATCAGCAACTTATGAGTGGGAATGACGAGAAATTTTAAATTGGCACTAATATGAGCTGTTATTATCAATCATCAAACACAGAGCCCAGACTGATTTTATTCATTGAGAAATCCTTTTTTCTCAAGTACGATCTCACCTGTGGGGAGGCCCAGTGGTGGATTTAGCAAATCATGTATTTTAAAGTTATTGAATAATTGCAAAAGCATTGCTCATAACTGGGGAAAGGTAGACACAAGGAAATCATGGTACTGATAAAGAAATCAGGTAAGAAATATTAAGAGAAGAGTTTATCAAGTAATCTCTTTGATAGAAGATAATGATTGATTGAAATTAGCAGTGGAAAAACCATGTAAACTTTAGTATCTGTTACATGTGATTTCAATGAGAACAAACAACTTGTGTATTAGGGACTGTTCTGACTAAGTCACAGCAGGAAGTCTCTTAATCCAGACAAAAATATTTTAAGTCAAATCAGCTTTACTATTATCCATGTTCTACAGATGAGAGAACTGGAACGCACAATACCTTGCCCAAGTATTTTTACTACTATTTTCACTACTGAGTTTTGACCTAGACTAGTCAGGAGATGCTTATGCAAAACATTAGACTTGTGAGACCCTCATTTAATAACCAAGGCTGCTGGACTAATTACTTCTCAAATGTTCTATCTAACCCAGCCTTTCTTTTCTGTCTGGTTCCCTGAAGGCCACAGTGGACGCTCGTGGTCATCGACCCCGTGACAAGAAGAGGGAAGAAGCTCCCAGTCTGAAGCCTGTCCCACCGCCCATTAGTGGAGGTGGCTATCGATCTCGTCCACGTAAACCAGTCCTCGGCCAAAAGAAAGCAGAGAGGAAAGCGCCTGATGCTGGGGGCTGTCTTCATGCTGATCCAGATCTGGTGGGTACACTGAGGCCTTTGACAGGAGGAGGGCCGAATTCAGAGAAAGCCTACATCCACCATGACTTCCTAATACTGCCTTGACTCATGCTGCCATCACAGATGTTTTATCTGAATATTTTGACAGTGAAATACCAAGCATTGGTATTATTGGACCTCTGACTTTGACTAACATTTTTGGGTCTGGGCCTACCAAGACATGAAGGTGTTTTCTTTACCTTTGTGTCGTGTCTACTTCCTTTGTGATACAATTTTCTGTAGCCGAATTGTATATTTTTCTGTGGTAAAGAATATTTTAAATCTTTGTAGCAGTAACCCAACCATAAATATACATATTTAGTTTAATAGTAAGAAAGTCAAATCACAAGATTTTATAATGGTAATCATATCACGACATTTTTGCTGAGTGTTTTTTACCCATACACTGTCAAGTCCTTCATTTTAAGCGTGGTATTTTCTTGCCTACAGGGAGTGCTGTGTCCTACAGGATGCCAGTTACAAGATACTTTGGTAAAACAGGAACGACCCATCAGAAATAGTGTTAATGAGTTAAATAACAACCTGGAGTCTGTCTCCCAGACAGCTTCTACCACCTTCCACTATATGACCGTGCTAAAAGACATGTGGAAAAGGAAGCAGAAGCAATTAAAAGGTAAATGAATGCCCAACTGTTTTCTGTTGGGTTCAGTTATGAAACAGAAACTGTTTGGCTGCTATTGGGATATATGAGAAGCTTAACATTTCTAGGGTAGTCTACAGAGCATTCACCCCGCTCTAAGCATGAACTTCCACACCTCATGGTCCTCTCCTATCCTTTCCTGACTAAGAGGTTTGTCATAAAACTCTCATTTCCAGTTTGGTGTCAGGAAAGAGGATTTTCATCTTCAGTCTCCCAGGAACTTGTCATGTGACACAGAAGATGAAGTAAGACTTTAACTTTCATAATGATCAAGGTTTTGCCTATGACATGATAATTCATGATGTGTTCTATTGTATCGGGAATAATGATGCCTACGTTTAGAATCCTGATCTCTGATTGCTGAGACCTTTTGTCTTCAGGCTCACTTCCATCGAGCCGATTCCAACCCTATAGGAGATATTAATCTTTCTTCTTTATGTTTATGAAGCTTGAAGTCTTTTCAGGAGTAGACAATCTCATCTTTCTCCATTGGAGCGGCCAGTGGGTTCTAACCACTGATGCTGCATCTTCAGGACTACTGGCTTAGTAACTAAGGGGCCGAGCAGTAGACCTATCAATTAATTGTTGTTATTATTACTAGGTGCCACCATGTTCTGCATCATATTCACAATGATTGAGCCCTTCTTGTAGAGAAGGTGTCAATTCATTGAGCACCTTCCTCTTTTTTGATGGCCCTCTACTTTGATCAAGCATGATGTTTTCCAAGGACATGCCCAAAGCATATGAGAGAAAAGCTTGCCATACTCAATTATAAGGGACATCCTAGCTGTACTTAAAAAATAGATTTATTCCTTACTTTGGCAGCCCTTGGTATATTCAATATTGCTTGCCAGAACCATAAGGCGAGTGCATACATTCTTTTCTGTCCTTCTTATTCACTGTTCAACTTTCATAGGCACATAAGGTGATTGAACATATCATGGCTTAGTTCAGGTGTGACTTAGTCTTCAAAGTGATATCTTTGCCCTTTAACACTTTAAGGAAAATCTGCTGTTTTGCAGTAGATTTCTCCAAAGCCATATGCTATTTGATATCTTGACTGCAGCTTCCATGATTGTGAACCCAATCTCTTTTCTGTTTAGCGTGATTGTTGAGCTGTGAGGATTTTGTGGTGAGATTATAATTATGTTAGTAGTTGTTGTTAGGTGCCATTCAGTTGGTCGCAGCTCACAATGCACAACAGGGAGGAACACTGTCTGGACCTGCACCTTCTTGCAATTGTTCTTATGTTTGAACTCATTTTTGCAACCACTGTGCCAATCCATCTTGCTGAGAGGGCTGTTCTCTTTTTTGCTGCCCCTTACTTTATGAAGCATGAGGTCATGTCTTTCTCCAGAGACTGATCTCTCCTGCCAATATGTCCAAAGCACTTGAGACAAAGTCGCATCATGCTTGCCTCTAAGGAGTATTCTGGTTATACTCCTTCCTAGTCAGATTTGTAAGTTCCCTTTGAAAATCCATGGGACTTTGAATAGTCTTCACTGTAGCAGCATACCCCATACCCACATTTAGAGTTTGTTTATTCAAAGAAGATATGAAATCTGTCTTGTGAATGTCAATGCTCTTCTATAGTTGTGTGGGATGGTTAAGGAGATTAAATGCATTCATTTCAAAAGAAGTCACATTTCTAAAAAAGAAAGAAAGAAAGAAAGAAAGAAAGAAAGAAAGAAAGAGAGAGAGAAAGACCCAGTACAAGTCAAACTTCTGAAGTGGCCAGTCCAAATACTACTTTTTCCTCTTTTCTTCAAAACAGAAATAATGATCTATTTTATTTATTATCAGGCCTACTTTTAGACTAAAATCTAAGGTAAACTATAGGTATAGTAGATAGATTACATGCTAATTTGTAAATGTCATGGACCAAATAATACCCCCCAACTACAGCTGCATAATATGCAGACTGATGGTACCTTAATATCTATTTAGTCTACAAAACATAATCATATAGATGCACATATTTAGCATTTTATGAAATAAAAATACTGACCATTGCTAAAATAATTTATTTTTACAGATAATGAAAATGTCATAAATGAATATTCCTCCTTGATGGAACAGCAGCAGATATATATAGAAGATACTGTGAATAATAATGTCCCCACTAACCTTCGTGTGATCCGTTCCATCCTGGAAAGCCTGAGAAGCAAAATACAAAAACTGGAATCTGACATCTCAGCTCAGATGGAATACTGTCGCACACCATGCAGTGTCAATTGCAATATTCCTGTGGTGTCCGGGAAAGGTAATTAACCAATGAGAATCTTTCGATAGGATTCCAGAACTTACACCTCTAAAAATAACAGAAGAACAACAAAGTGGAGTGCATTTCCCCAACTGTTCATAATGACATTATAGGAGATAAGAACATTTTGACCACCATGAAGATATCCTTGGTATGGTGTGTCCTAACTGGAAAAAAATCCCTGTGCCAGGTTTTTGGTCATCAGGGTGGGTTATACTGATGGTGGAGGCTCCAGAAATGGCTGATAAGTACATGCATCATTTTGCATGAACAGATGGCCAGATCATCCAAGCCTACCCAAAACCAACCCACTGCCCTCAAATTGATGCTAACTTACAGTGACCATATGTAGGAGGTGGGTGTCTGAGCATAGGGTTTCGAGGACTGCTCACAGGTTCTCAAACTTTGGCTTACCGCCTCTTTTTCTGAAAGCAAAACAAAACAAAATATCAGCCCACTTCTGGCAATTAAGATCCATAAAAGAGGATAACGTGGAGGTATCTGCGTTTGCAGTCTCCCTGAGTTCTTGCAGCACTCCTCAAAAACAAAACAAAACAAAACAAAACAAAGCAACCTCCAAACTCACTGGCATTGAGCCGCTTCTGACTCTGAGCTACCCTTTAACAGGGTAGACGGGCCCTGGGGGGTTCCAAGACTGTGACTCTGCACTTGAGCAGAAAGCCCCGTTTTCCCCCCACAGCACCCCTCCAGGGAGGCGATATTGTCCACCTGGGGAAAACTTGCTGTAGATCTTTACAAAGCACATAGCTTCTTCTTTCTCCTATCGATGAGCGGGTGGGGTGGAATTCCTGACCTTGCTGCTAGCAGTCCAACGAGCACAATCAGGACCACAAGTAGATGTGAAAATATTCCCATGACCAGGAAGTTATGGTATATCCCTGAGTCCAAAAAGAGGAGAAAGGACTCTTCAAACAGATTTGACTTTCAGTAAAAGGAAGATTCCGTTTCTGTAGTAGCATTTTTAAATATGTAAAACATCTTTTAAATCCTATAGAAGAAGTATTGTAATGTAGAATTGGTAGCAAGACCATGTAATTAATAGTGCTGTGGGTTCTTGAGTACAATGTAATTTATGGTTGCAGAATGTGAGGAAATTATCAGGAAAGGAGGCGAGACATCTGAAATGTACCTCATTCAGCCCGACAGTTCTGTCAGACCCTACAGAGTATACTGTGATATGAACACAGAAAATGGAGGTAAGTTTTGAACCATTGTTGATCTGTTGTTCTGTGATCATTTGGATTCCATTAAAGGACAAGAAGTAAAAGTTAACAGTAATGTGACTAACAATATGTTGTAATATGGAATTTATTCGAATTGTTTTGAAAGTTGCAAAATATCTGCTATTCACATGCACTCTGGGAAAAGGTTTATTTTTTCTTTGTTATATTTACTTTGGAGTACTTACTGTATATATTAAAAAACAGAAAAACAAACTAAACACACTGTCTGTTGGACAGATTAAGCTGTTCATGGTATTTCCAAGGCTGTCAATCTCTATAGCAGCAATCTGAGTGCTCCGCCTGGTGGGGTTGAATGTCAGACACTGGAGTTAGCAACCCAACTCATACACTTGTATAAACCATTGTGCCAGCGTGGCTCCTTATTTTGAAGTCCCATGTAATAGTATAGTCATAAAAAAAGAAAGAACAAAAGATCTAAACATTTGCCTCAAAGTTGCTTAATTTATGGTGTTTCTTTGACCAAAGGGTGGACAGTAATACAGAACCGTCAAGATGGTAGTGTTGACTTTGGCAGGAAATGGGTTCCCTATAAACAAGGATTTGGAAATGTTGCAACCAATGAAGATGGCAAAAAGTTCTGTGGCCTACCAGGTAAATCTGGGAATTAAAAACTGAAATTATTCTCTTTAATTCTTGACATTTGTCCCCTGATTAAAAATGTCATGAAGTACTGAGAGTCAATTTAAGGAGTGTGTGTCTTGGGAGGAGTGAAATTGCAAGTGAATATGAACACCAAAGAAACACTAAGGAAAGAAAGACAGCTATATTTTATGTATCCAAAAGTTTTCTTTTGGGGGATGTTTTATTTTACTTTTATCTTTAGGTGAATATTGGCTTGGAAATGATAAAATCAGTCAGCTTACAAAAATGGGACCCACCGAGCTTCTGATTGAAATGGAAGACTGGAAAGGAGATAAGGTGAAGGCCCTCTATGGAGGATTCACTGTACAGAATGAGGCCAACAAGTACCAAATCTCAGTGAACAAATATAAAGGAACAGCTGGCAATGCCCTCATGGACGGAGCTTCTCAACTGGTGGGAGAAAATAGAACTATGACCATTCACAATGGCATGTACTTCAGCACATATGACCGAGACAATGATGGCTGGTATGTGCTGCATTCTTCACTCCTGTTTTAAAGAACCCTGCTAATATTGTTACTCAAAATCATTCATAATAGTGGCTATCGTTAGTAACTAGCATTTCCCAGGAACTAGCAGTTTCTAGACACTATTTGAATAAAGGCCTGGTGGTCCTGCTGGGTAAACACTGGACTACTGGCCACAAGGTCAGCAGTTTAAACTTATCAGCTTTTCCAGGAGAAAGATGAAATTGCAAAAATAAATAAATAGAAAATAATTAGCATTTCCCAGGCACTTTCTGTGTGTCAGCCATGATGCTCAGCTTTTTAGACATCGTAGTTAG
Organism: Nesogale talazaci; assembly: GCA_004026705.1. Lineage (NCBI taxonomy): Eukaryota > Metazoa > Chordata > Mammalia > Afrosoricida > Tenrecidae > Nesogale > Nesogale talazaci. The sequence goes on from PVJH01002903.1 coordinate 6,753, forward strand.
GCATTCCGGCTATAAGATGGCCATTATTATTCATTATTATTATCATTCTAATTGTACATATGATGTCTTGAGAAATTTAATTATTTACCCCCAATAGTACAAGTACCGAGAGACAGAACTTAATGTGATTCTCACTTAGTTCTAAATAACGAGTGTTAAAAATGAACATGCTCTCCATAGTCTAGTGGGTACATGAAAACTATTTTGTTTTCCGAGATGTTCAACTACAAAGGGATCTGATAGCTGACATTGAAGTATGAAATAGCAAATATTAAATCATAGATGAATTTGCTACAGAGACCTAGTTTTCTGCTTGATGGTAAAAAGGAAAAAGAGACCTTTGGGCTATGGATATGGTTTTATGTATAAAGGCCAATGATGGGAATACCAAGCGGTTGCCTAAGGGCAGCAGTTTTCTGTGAGAAGCCTGCAAAGAATTCATGTTTTGCATTGTCGTCTTGCCTCTAGTAACTCCAAATGCATTTCCTTTCAGGATGACAGCAGATCCAAGTAAGCAGTGCTCTAAAGAGGATGGTGGCGGATGGTGGTACAACAGGTGCCATGCAGCCAACCCAAATGGCAGATATTACTGGGGTGGACGTTACAGCTGGGATATGGCAAAGCATGGCACTGATGACGGAGTAGTCTGGATGAATTGGATGGGGTCATGGTACTCCATGAAGAAGATGTCTATGAAGATCAGACCCTTCTTCCCACAGCAATAGTTCCCCCAACAGCATAGGTTTTTATTCTTTATATGGCAACAGTTTTTGTACATTATGTTATTGCAATTTTCTGTCATATATTATGTCCCACAAAAACTGTCAAAAGATTGTGAGTGTGACATTTTGGAAAAAGTATTTGGGATAAATAATATTAAAATGGGCACAGAGCTTCCTTTTTTAAATTGCTCATTTGTATAGCTCACCAAGAGAAACCAAAAAGGATAAACAGGATCAGAAATTCTATTCCAAGTGATCATTGAAATTTTAAATTTAGAAACAGCAATTTTCTATTTTTGAAAAATTGTAAAGCATCCTTTCCTGCAAAAACAAACCTTTAATTTTTTTAAACCCACTTTAAGAATTCTATGTGCTTATTTAAGATCTGTCACACATCAAAAAGGTTTCAAAAATATATGTCAATTAAAGCAGTCTCTGTTCAACTAAGCAAATGTTCTTTTGTTTTGTACCATAGCTACAGTTAACGAGTTAGGCTTTGACCTCGTGAGGAAAGGGATCCATTCTCATTCTCAAGTATCTGATAAACTAGCCTTGAACATTTAAAGATTCAAAATCTTCCTTGTCACCAGGGAGAAGCAACTCCTGTGACTTAACTATCCAGTACTGTGGTAACTAACGACCCACCGGAGTCCCAATTCCAAGGAGGATCACCGCTGTGTCATTTCGTTGGTCGTGTTGTGTAATAGAAAGCAGCAGTTACCATTGCCCTTGGAAGGAAGGCTCATTGGCCTTAACTGGGCTTTTTTTTTTCATACTTACTTCAAAAGTAAATTAGAAATGGGTTTTTCCATTTGCCACTCCCCCCTCTCCTCCATACCGTCATCCCCACCCCACACCGGCATGGCATGATTGTACATCTCTCAGGATTTCTTTCACCTTGCGTTCTCCCACTTCTCCCCAGCACTACAAACAACCCTAGGACCCTAAGTCTTCCTCCTCTAAGGCGAGGAACACAACTTCTCATTGCCCATTTTTATGGCAGCATATTGTCCCAAAGCCCACGCCTTTATCTTTTTCACCTTAGCAGACCCTGAATCTTATCACTTCTAACTCAGAAATGGAGCTGGGTACTTAATCCCTCCTCCAATCCAAATTCAAACTTTACCTGGTTCCCCTGCCCCACTCCTGGGTAATATGTAACTTGTAAGTCTAGCAGACTCACCTCTACCCCAAATCCATCTATCTAGCCTTGTATCGTATGATCTTCTGTCCTGAAAATACAGAACTCGGATCAAATTATTTTTCTGCTTCACGCACACTTGACTAGTTTGGCTTGACCATGGTTTACCACTTAGTCCCAAGGCCGTCTTCTGCTCCCGCTAGTATACACACCTATATTTTTGTCACAGGATTCTTTTGTGATTCCAGGACAAATCAGATTCTTTGGGGACTCTCTTACCTAAGGTGTGACCCTTCTTTTGCCAACATTACCTTCCCTGACAACCTCTGGCAATTTGTCACTCATTTTCAAGCTTTGCTTTTACTACCACCTCCCTGCCATGCCTTTCTGAGCCAGTTGGGCAATGTTGGTTCCTTTTCAAAGATTAACATTTATATATGTTTGCACATCTTTCTTCTTCATTATTCTGTGAGCTACAAAGTAAGATCATTCATTATTCATTTCCAAATCAACCTGTCAGAAAAGACAATTTTCAATAACTATTAAATGTGTGAATCCACTCTCAGAAAATTAAAAATATTCCCAATGCTGCAGAGTCAATTGCAATTTCCAATTTCACCCCGAGTAGAACTCTACCAAGGCTTTCAACTTTATAGAGGCAGACTGTCACATCCCTCTCCCACTGTGTGGGATCACAGACCTTTTGTTTAACAGTCAAGTCACCCAGTGCCACCAGAGCTCCTTATAAAAATCTTGGGTATCCCTTTTATATATGTACATGTATACATATTGAGAGAGAAAAGAGAAGGGGAGGAGAACAAATTTCATTAAAGAAACAAAAATTTAACATGCAACATCCACTAAAGTAGAACTGTTAAAAACTGTTTCCTTGGCATATAATTCACATATCATACAATTCAATAATATAATCATATTCAGGAGAGTTGGACAATCATTACCATAATCCATTTTAGGACATTCTCTTCTTTCTTGTTCCCATTGCTATTAGCTCTGCATTTCCCTTCAATCCCTTCTATCACCTTCCAAGAAACCACTAATCCAGTTACTGTCTCAATACATTTACCTATCCTGGATTTCATATACAGAAAAATGTACCAAAAGAAGCCCCATGAAAATTAACAATAGCAAAACAAAACCGTGAAAAATCTCAATAGAAACAAAATCATAAAATATTTAAAATGAGAGCAAATTTAAAATAGATCAAAAGTGAACTCAAATGGTAAGATGTAAAACCTTTGAAGTAAATCTGAGAGTATTACAAGCCCATTGAGGGAAAGCTGGGTAGGGATGGCAGGGCCCAATCCAAAACTAGGTAATTCAATGGTCAAGTCTCAGCTCTTATGCAAGTAATAGATATACACAGATCACTCTTGGGTAAAATAAAACATGCACATCTATTTATCTATAAAGAATAATTCTTCTTAAGGTATCATTCAGTTAGGAGCACAATTGACCCCGTTTTTTTTCCATTCAGGTGTCACAATTTAAAGATAATCATAAAGTATCTTCCCTTAGTGACAATATGTACAACAGTATTTAAGAGCTTTATTTAAACTAGGGATTAATGAGATAGCAAATTAGTTGAAAGTTAACCATCCCAAATATATATTGCATTATCCCATTAAAAGTCCTCCCTGGCACTGGTGTGGGCTAGACCTTGGGCTGCTAATAACAAAGTGGGTGGTTCAAATCCACCGCTTGCGCCTTAGACATCTGCTTCTGTCCAGATGACAGTGTGGGAAAGTATTCTATTCATAACGTCACACACTGTAATCCAAATTGACATCAATAGCAATAGAAAGATTTTGAAAATGGGTTTACACATTTAATAGCTCAGAACCCCTGTGAATTGGAATCAACTCAACGGAAGTGGATTTGGGTTTCATTTTGATTATCATACAATCAATTTATGACATACTGTCTGCAGCAACCTACAAATGGAACTGACAATAGGCCATACATGTTTTCATTTACAAACCCAGGGAATCAACTAACTAACATACTAAAGGACTGTCTTCTTAACTGAACATGGATTTCCCCACCTAGGACAAAATGGTAATTTATGTGACACACCACCAGTTTTGTTTAATGATGACACACCTACTGTCATGTCTGCTGTTCATCAGAACCAACTACAGAGAAGTTTCAAAGATTGTTGGGTGAACATCTGCACGCCCTTTGTGTACTATATCTGATTTTTCTCTGAAAGAGTGTTACTTTGAATGCAGTTTAGCAATAGTTTGTATAGGCAAGCAACCTTGAGGTCATGGACCAACAGAAGGGCAAAGTCAAAGTGGATTTAGCAAATATTTTTCAGAGTGTTCTGTTGCAATCCAGTACTGGCTTTCAGCAAAGACCTGATTAATAAGGAGAACACCACTGCTTAATAGCGGGGTATTTCTCAGCTCAAGTCTGGGGAGCACTTTTTAAGCTGAATATGAAAGAGCAGTGTGGCAAATATGTTATTTTGCCTCCTTGGTTTTAAAGTGTTGCTCATTTAGTACATGGAATTGGGAGTGACGGTGGTTTGCTCTTCTTTAAGAATTCATTTGAATTCTCATGACACCTCTTGCTTATATGATGTTTGTTTTCCCTTACACATCGGATAACTATCGTGGAAGTCATGTCTGACTCCACTAGGTGGAAGGAAAATTAAACTCCATGTCTGCCCAACATTGAAACACAGATTCTCTATGCCTCCAGCCTCCAATCTTCTCTATTCTGTTCTGACACCAGCCTCCCCTCTCACCATACTCTACTTCTCTTTTGTTCAGCATTAATAACCGGTTGCAGTGGTCACATAAAACTCATAGATAATTCTCACACTTGTGTGGTTTACATAGGGAAGTCAACAGGTTACAAGTCAGGATCAGATAGTTAAGGATATTGTTCTTTCCTCAGTCATATCTGAAAGTATGCTGCTTTATCTTCCTAGACCTCTCAGCCACGCAGTCCGTTGGTCTCTCCAGTACTCAGGCAGGTGGGATAAAACTCTTTTAAAACTGGTATATGCTCAAGGATCACCCAACTTTACAAGACAACCTCCTATCTGCAGGCCTTGCGTTGTACAAAAGCCATGGTCTGGTAAGCCCTTCACTCTGTCTTAGCCACCAGCCTGTACTGGGAACTTAAATGTGCTTTTCTCATGGCTCTTCTTACTTGGTCGTCATGTAATAGCAAAACTGCCCAATCCCTTGAGTGAAACCCTCTACATCTTATTTGCACACTCTCTTTGGTGGGAGTTCCAATGTCTGTGAAAAGAAGAGCTCAACAAAATAATTCAATAATTCACACAGATTAATTAGCAGCCCAAGTAGTGTAGTGAGCATTTTTATTGTTGTTGTTTTACATTGATCTGCAATCCACCCTGAAGACTGCAGTCCTTCACCTTCACTAGCCAGTGTTTCAAGTGCTCCTTATGTTCACAAGGTTGTGTCATCTACATATCACAAGTTTTTATGAGACTTCCTCCAATCTTGCTGCTTCATTTCTCTGCATAAACTATTCAATTTGTGCCTTTGTCTTGCACCGAGTGTATTAATATTTAAATAGTGCCATTTTCTTCCAGAATTTTCTAGACACGACTTGAGATTAAAGAACTTAAGAAGGAAGCATCAACTAACCAGCCGCACTCTTAACATCAGTTAACTAGCCTTCAAATATGCTTGGTTAGTCATAAGAAGTACCTGTCAAGTTAAATAAACTAATATCCAGCCACAATTTTGAAAATAATTCAAAGCAAATACTATATCCAGGAGTCTCATGCTTATATGTGAGGGGTATTTCTCCCCACCCCCAAAATAGCAAAAAGGAAAAAACTCTGCTAAGTGGAGCTCTCCTAGTAAACATTTTTCCTGCTAGGTGAGCATCAAGCAATGCACTCTGAATTAGTGCATCCAGTGGCATCGCTTGGGAAGGTTCTCTCTGGTCACAATGATTTTTTTTTCATAAAAACAGTTTTGCTTGAACCTCATTTTTTGTGATATCCGATTTAAGAGAACAGCATGTGACTGTGTAATTTTGTTTCCAGCTCTGGACAAATACAACAGAAACTGGTGTGATGTTGAACACAGCTTAAAAGGCAACACTGTGGAAAAAACTCTTGTGTATAAGTGGTTTTCTCATTTCTAAAAGGGTGAAATGGCAATTGGTGACAAACCTTCCTATGGACTTCTATCAACTTCCCAAATAGATTAGAATATTGACTTTCGGGGTTTGTTCCACTAGGTTAAACTGTTAGCTGAACATTCTATTTAGAGGTTCTGAAAAGATTACATAACAGTGTGTGACAAAAAGGGCCTCATTTGACTGTTTTTGTCACCTGGACAATGCACCTGCTCAGGTAGCCATCTCAGTGTGACAGCTTTTTGCTGTTTCCATAAACAGCCTGCCTCTCTTGTTCCACTGCACTATCCTCACCTGAACCCACTCCGTGTGACTTCTTTTTGTTTCTATGAATGCAGAGAGACATGAAAGGAGAGTGATTTAAAGATGTAGAAGAAGTGAAGAAAAAATGAGGGAGTTGCTGTCAACCATCCAAAGAGATGAGTTTGAAAGATGTTTCCAAGAATGGAATAAAATGGGGAAAAAATCCATTTGTGGGGGGGGGGGGCGGGGAAGAGAATCCATATCACTTTAAATGAACAGCAGAGTGTCCTTATCTTAGAAACCCAAATAAATTATGTGTGAAACATCAGTGCTTTAGCCTATAAAACTAGACAGCAAGTTTCATCCATTAGTGCATTCCTTGTTATCTAATCAGTCAGCCTCTCTAGTCTTCCATTTTCTCATTTGATAAAAATCAATTGGCAGTGAAGCCTGTGAGAGCTAGAACATATTGGATTACCTTGTTTGGGGAAATCTAAAAAGAAAAAGGAGGAGCCAAAATCAGGGGCTGAAGGGGAAAGAAAATGTTTTGAGAAGGATGATGGCATGAAAGGTACAAATGTGCTTTGTATACAATGGATGTATGGATAGATTGTGCTAAGAGTTGTATGAGCCCCCCATAAAATGATTTAAAAAAAAAGATTTCCATCTTTGAAAAGGTAGAGTTTTATCACTTTTGATTATTCGTATTAGGGAAAAATATTGTTCCTTTGCTTTCACAAGGTTTATTGCATAAAACATGATGACTGATTAAAATAATTCTGATAATTATTGATTAAATATAGTCTTATAGCAATTTGGGGAAAATTGTAATAGTTCATTTCAAAGGTTTTCAGAAACTTGTAGTGAATATGTAAACAGAATAAATGTAATGAAGGGCAAATGACTCATTTTAACAAAAATTGGAAATAGCAACACTTAGAGGTCTAGAAGAGATTTATGCATGTAACGAAGTGAAATTTCTTAATATGGCTCTTCTATCCATGTCTCTATAACACCAAATGATTGGAGGGGTACCATTTAAACACGGTGTGTGAAGCAGAAATAGAAGGGAATTGTCCGTTTTTAATGCCATTTTGCTAGAAGAACAAACCATCGCAGAAGCAGGAGCAGAGAGAATATCCCACCCAGGGAGCACATTGACAATGCCTGCCTGAGGTGGCTGAGACAGTAGATGTCATGCTGCCCAAAGACCAGAGGCTGCGGCAAAGAGACCCTGAGACAGAACAGAGGAAATGAGCAGAGATGCTGGAGCTGTGCGGTAGAGCAGTGAGTGGGCTTCTTCACTCACACATGCAGAGAGCAAGGGACCGTGGAGCTAAGAGACTGAGAAGCGAGAGCCAGAGCGACCTTGTTCTAGCCTTGAAACCCATGGGCTCAGCCTCCAAGGCTCTGGAAATCTCTCCCCAGAAACAGAGTCCCCAACGCACACCTTTCTCCCCATGGTGATTTCAGAGCTCTCCGTCTCCACAGCCCCCGTGTTGCACACACGGCCTGTTACCCCAGTCACTGTTCTTCGCCAAAGTAGCCTTTCATTATCCCCTTTCCAAATTGACAACTCCTATCTATATCAAAGCGTAAAATAGGGGCTGGGCCCCGATGGCGTAGTGGTTGAGTGCAGGACTGTGGCCCACAGGGCTCGTGGTTCAAATCCAGCAGCAGCTCTCCAAGAGCAAGGCTGGGCCTCCCATTCCCACCAGAGGGCAGTGATGCGGCCCCCCCCCCCAAAAAAAAACATAAAATAAAATCACTGTCCCAACAATTTTTTTTTTTTTACCGCCCCAACAATTCTTATGATGCCAACAACAGCCGATCAGAACTTCTGACCAGCAAGGGATAAAATTTTCAGCAAGCAAAGGTAAAACAATTACCTACTGTATTCTAATTTTACATCTAGGATAATCAGTCTTGTTCTTTTAGCTTGAAGCTCTTCTTGATGCTCTCCTTTGCTATGTCAAGATACAGGAGGGAACCCTTCTCACCACACACTCTTTTCTCAAGTGCAGAAACTGTTCTCACACCTGAGCTTCACATTCTAGCGATCCCTGGCGTGGTGTGGGTACGGCATCGGAGTGTTGCTGACCACACCGTCTGCAGGTCAAACTCGCCCGGTGTTTCAGACTCACCAGCCACTTTCCAGGAGACAGTGAGGTTGTCCGAACCTATAAAGGTTTACGGTCTCAGAAACTACACAGGCTTGTTATGACTTGGAATCAATTT